>BJBW01006027.1:72902-118670 GCA_004320125.1 Scolopax mira | reverse complement strand
CCCCAGTTGGTCAGGTTTGGGTCACCTGTCTTGTCCATTGCTCCCCACAGGTGTTAACCTTCTACGCTTTTCTGCTTCCAACCCTTTAAGGGGCAAATAACGAAATTGTCTGACCTTGGTTGTTACAGCAATAAGTATAAGCAAGAGCCTCTCTGCCTACCACTCCTTGGCGTTTAGCACAAACATTGGCCTTATCATCCTGAGAACGAGCAGTTTGCTCCACAATATGCTGTTAATTTCAGAGAGTTAGAGGAGGCCTAACTAAAATGCAAAATTACAGAACACAAAAATGGTTCAGTTTTACCTCAAACCGGGACACCGACCATTTTGTCAAGTTGCTTTGACAGCTTTTTTCTCCCCTCTGCTACATTGACTCATATCAGGGCTTATTTTGTGTTGTCTTCCACCACTAATTCATTTTGAAATGCTATGTATGGGCAATTCTTTTTGCTTCATCTGACCTTGACATGAGCTTTGAAAAAAAAAAGTCTTCTTCAGTCAATATATTTTTTTGGTCTCTACATATATCTCAAGTATCAGAGACTGCTGATTGAGAACTTCTGATTCAGCATCCAGAAAGATAAATGTAAGTGGTAATGTTAGAGGAGATGTTTAGTTTTTTTTTGTTTGTTTGTTTGATAAGAGTAAGGAGATAAGAGTAAGTTATAGGTAGGATATGACAGCTTTGAAAAAAGAAAAAATACAGCTTTTGGTAAGGAAGTTCCCATAATGACTGTTCTTCATGATGGGAAATTTGGTGATTTTGTATTTTCTGCAGAGAGCAGTGCTGTCTGTATTTATTTTTACAGAGTGCTCTGCACCACTGTCTTCCTGAGTGCCTTTTGTTGTCCTGAATGCTCTATGGCTCTGGAAAATTTGTGATTAAGGGTGAAGAAACAGCTCTGCAAAAAGCTCCAGGCTTAAGAGATAGAATGCTTTTAAAATTAGGAACAGAACTTAAAGTCTGAGCCTACATGTATGGGAAGCTTTTTAATTCCTGGAGTCTGAGGGCTCCGAGTGCCAAAAGTCACTTAATTCTGCCTGCTATGAAGCAGTTGTATTTTCAGTCAGGTAGAGCTTTTCTACTGCTGCTGTTTCAACTGTGGTTGTCACACAGGGTAGTCATGAGTGTGTGGATTGGTTCTTATCTGAGAGCATAGAACCATGCACAACATTTTAGCCAGCCATAGAGAAAAAAGAAATATTTATTTATTTATTTATTTATTTATTTTATTTTGTGAGGAGGGCAATATATGGACAGAACAGATGATAAATTTGAATATTTTGTATTTCTCACAACTCTAAGAGAAAAATCAGTGTGTACTGCAGAATAGTCCACTGCAGAGCCTCAAGATCTATTGTCAAAGAAAAGAAAATTCTCCTGTTGATATATGACTACACAGGCGCACAACAGTACTCTCCAGAGTCAGGGTATACCTGGCACTATTCCCTTAATAAGATCCAGCCATGCATTCAAGCAGGAGAAGTGATTGTTCCACCTTCTGTGATAGCTGGTATGAATAAGTCACTGCTAAGAACTGCCTCTGGTTGAGGTAATTTCAAATTTAGTGACTTCCAGACATATAACTCAGGATAAAATCTAGGTAACAAATATACAAATTTTATAGCAAATCCATGAATGACTAAATTATAAGCTTTGCAACAATACAGTAATTCCATGAGGGACTTGCACTTTGACTCTTACAGAGCAGTGATAAAAAATGCATGACTTCTATGGCTCATCATAAAAAAACTGTCAAGCGGGTAGTTTAAAGATTTCTTCAGACTCATCCATGTTTTAATACATTGTGGTTTCATTAGTTCCTTTTAGTTTAGTTAAATGTCTGTTGGCTCAGGCATTTGCCAAATAAGTTGGTCTCAGTATAATATAAAGAGCCTTAAACCTGACGTGTTCACCTTTTTCAGGTCCCTTTGTATAGTCTTAGAATGGTGAAGGCATCTTTGTATAATCTGGATTCAATCTCCATGTTTTGGAGGGCACGAGTATATCCTTATACTCTACTATACTATAGAGTATATCTTTATACTAATGGATAAACGTCAAATAAAGACACTATGGACATCTTTACAGTTAATTCTCCAGAGCCCATGTTTTATTATGGAAATATTACAGTCTTTATTACATAATTTTATTTAACAGTAGAATCCTGGAGACTAGTAATTAGAGTCCCCAAGTGAACAAGGGCAATATTTTTGCTCTGGGAACTAAGTTTTTGGTCTAAATGTGTTCGTTTGAATATCTGAAATGGTCTAATAGCACGTGAACAACTGATGTACTTAGGCTGCATGAAAACATTGTGCATTAGCTAACAAAAGTTTCACAGATTAAAAATAAGTAAAACTATGGGCCCAATTTCAAACAGCTACTTCATTTTAAAGCAAAAATTGAATGCAGTCAGCAGAATTATGCTAAAAGATTAAAAGGGTTGGGTCTTAAAAAGTATAACATCATTTTTGCTGATAACCACTAATATGATGTCCAGAAAATATATTTGTTTATTAAGGCAAACATTTCAAAACCTCCTTCAGAAGCTGATAGTTGTAATTCTTTTGTCTTTGCTTCATTTCTCTTTGATTATGCTGGCTGTAAAATCCTTATTTCTTTAGATGTTGATAAACATATGTTGCACATCATGTGTTATAACTAATCCATATTCTTTCTCTTGATTTCTCTCCTTCTAGGAGGAGAACTGTTAGGGCAGTGTAGTTTTTTGGGTTTATTTTTCAGAAAAGTACATTCAGCTATACACTTATGTAGAAGAAGGAAGATTAAATATGTTTTTCATTTAGAGTGGAAAATTTCGGATAGAGATTTTGGATGGTCTTTAGTTTTTTGGGGAGTTCGTTTCATGGCTGGAACTATCCCTTAAAAATCTGTTTCAGAATGGCTTCCAGTACACTCATGTTTATTCAGTTGTTTTGTTGCCACAGACTAGCATCACTCTGGCCTGGTCAATAGTTTGGATACTAGAATCTCATCTGTGGGCAAAAATGTAATAAAGAAGCACTCAGCTGTAAGAATAAAACTGTATGTATAATTTCTGTCTAACTTAATTCTGGTTTTAAAAATCCAACACAAAAAATGAAGATGTCCTGAGAAGTATTGGAAATTCCTGCCACATGATTTTCTCTGCTTTGTCCTCTTCATACAAGCCAGCAAGCGTACATCTGGTCAGAATAATGTGTTTTGTTTTAAAAGTTGCCTAAAAGGGAAATGGTTTAGGGCATGGTCAATGGGAATTCATTCAGTTATGGGTCATTGGTTTAATCCTACAGTATGAAAATTGAAAGGCTTGAATTAGTTCAACTCATCCTAGATTACAATATTGTCTGAAAACAAGTGATTAGCAGCAGTTTCATGAGCAAAGATGGAGACAATGTACTACTTTGATGAATCTGAGCAAAAGGTTCCAGCACCATATTCGGTTCAGTAGAGATGTATTTTGAGGTAATCCTAGTTCCTATATTATTATTTTGATCTACCTATTATTATTTTTTTAATACTCTATTTGTAGTTATCATACTTCATTCCTGGGACTCTTGGAAGTATTCATCTTTTCTGGCTTACCCTTGTAGCAGGGGCACTTGGAAGTATGTACTTAACAAATATTCATTTTCTTCTCCAGGAAGGTATTTCTGATATCTGGCTAGCAGGTCATGAAGGACTGTGAAATTTCAAATACTGTGTTAAGATTTATGCAAAGGGTTGATGTCCAGACATTGAACATCTGCAAGATCTAGATATTACTGTATAGGTATTTTCCAGAGATGAATATAATAACAATTATTTTTATCAATAAATTCTGGTTTTTTTTTTTTTTTTTTAAAATTAGAACAAGCATTTTAATATAAAAATTAAAATAAAACTGAGAAACTGGATGAGAAATGCCCTTCAAATCCTCCGAACAGTTTCTGGGTCACTGTCTTATGCAACAGAACTAACAGCCTTGAATAGATGCATCAGTTCAAAATACGTAAAAAAGGTTTGTGGGGTTTGATGTTTTTGTTTGTTTGGGTTTTTTTTGTTTGTTTGTTTTTGTTTTTTTCCATGGGGGGACCTGATACATGAAACTAAAAGGAGATGGCAAGACAGTTTGCACTTAAGCATATAGATGTGGCCAGCTATGAATTAAAGCACAGCAAAAAGCTGCATTATTTCTCATCATATTATGGTTTGTAATGTCACCAGCTGAAGATTTTGAAAGCTTAGAGCTCAAATTCCTCCCTATCTTCTGGTTTAAGAAGTCAGGAAAACACAATACTATGTCAAAGAAAAACAGTCATAGTCTTGGAAGGAAAGGTAATTTATGACATTTAAAACTTTTGATAACCAAAGAGTAGTGTTGCTTTATTTCTACATCTGCCTGGTGTATTCAAGATAGCTGTGGATCATATGCTACCTCAACAGAGATTAGACTATATGGGGCAATCTAGAAAAGGATGTAGTTTCTGCAGTTTCTGTTAACTTTGAGTGAGAGTTACAGGTGCTTAACTACCCTTAGAAACAAGGGTCTAATATCCAGAAACTTGCTGGGTGAGATACACTGGGGAAATCTAAGTTATACATGTTAGTTGAATTACACAGATTTATTTATTTATTTATTAAGTTGACATCACTTGCAAGTTTTTCCTTAGCACAAGGCCTGCAGAAACTTGTGAATAGCAGCTCCTATACTTTCCTAGCTTCTGGAGTATTCAGCATCCAGTTTGACTATCTTCAGGATGGTCATCTCAGGGAACACTAGAAGTATCAGAGAGGTGCAACATTTTGGCTGCATCTGCAGTTTCTTTGCAGATGCAGGATGAAGGTTGCTGTAATACACAAGTGTATTCACGTCACCTTAGACAGTGCTTGTTTCTTTAAGGTAGCTGTTTGACTAGACGGTTGTTGTAAGTGCCTTCCAACTGAACTATTCTATTCTATTCTATTCTATTCTATTCTATTCTATTCTATTCTATTCTATTCTACAGCCATAATGAAATCACATGATATGTTTAGGAATTCAGTGTCTGGAAATGATGTTTTGGCAAAGCAGTCCATTATCCTGTGTTCTTCTCACTAACTCAGCTAAGTTCTGTCCTGAAATTTAAATGAAGAGTATATGGCACTAATTATATCAGAATTCAATGTGCATAATCATTGCTTTGTGATATTTGTAAGAAGGTAATTTTAGAAAATATGCTCTTAATTAATATGAGGCCAGATGTTTCTGCACACAGTCTCACATCTCCTCAGCTACTGAGGAAGGTTCTGACCTAAGATACATAAATGCGTATCAAGTAAGCACCTTCCTTATGATGGATGGACAAAGACACAGAGCATCCAAGATATTGAAGGCTGTAATTCCCTCCAAATTCCTTTAAGAATATGTCACAAACTATATGCTTAACATAATATAGAAAATAATTAAGGATGGCCATATTTTATTTCTGAATCAACATATTGCTTTTAATGAGCCAACTTAAAATTTCGCTTTTATATTATATTCCAATTTTAAAAATAACAGAACTTGCAGAATTTTTACAGTAGTTTTCTGGGATACATTGAATTTCTTCCAGTGTTAGCATATGGTATGTGTACGTCAGACAACACTAGAGCAGAGTTAAAGTGAGTTGGGAAAGATGCTAGGATGTGTGGATTGATTTGCATTTCCCATACATCTTCATTTCAAGTCCAGGGTTCCTACAATATTTAATTAATTTGTTCTACAGCTTTAAATGGAGTGCAGCCTCTATTAAGTTTAATTAGTTTCCCTGGAGGCTTGCAGGGTAATGGTACAGGTAGTGAAGGAGAGCAGCTTCTAATTGAGAGTAGCTTCTAAACAAAGATACATGCGGTTGAATACATTCAGTTTCAGGGCTGGATTTTTTCAGTGAGGCACTGCCTTATGTTCAGAGATGGATGTGCTGTGGGGTTAATTGACTTAAAGGTTGCCAAGATAACTAATCTTTCAGTTTGTGTGATTCACAATTGCTGTGAGTAAGCATTTTTACAATTAGCATGTAATGGAGAAACTGAGATACAACTCAAAGATGTGATTGAGCTCTTTATGAAAATATGCACCAGGCCATAAAAATGCCCACAGTTACACCACAATTCAACTACTCCATGAGACTGTTTTTTAAAGCCAAAACTTGGCTCTGAAAAAATTTGTGCTACCTTCCAAATTTATGAAGGAGAGTGGAGCTGGAATCTAGAATCAGGCAGTTTTTCCCTTGCAGATGTTAATTGTTGAGGAGGCTCTGGCTTGTTGCCTATGTATGTATGCTAACCTAGAAAACCCAGAAACTTTTGTTGCAATGTTTTGGTATCAACATTAGCATTTCAGGTGTGGTGTCTGTCACTTGTGTGATCTTCAGACAGAACATAGCTGCAAAATCCATCAGCAGGACATTCCTAGAATAGTACATGGGAAATGTATTCAGTTGAATAATATGGGAAATGTCTCTATTTCTAGTGTACACTTGAATACCCATACATAAAACATTCCCTTGAAAAGTCTAGTTTAAAAAATTTCAGTCGATGTTGGAGAGGTGGTCTATGTAAAACAGTAAGAAGGGGAAAGCAAGTTGTGAATGGTGGAGAAAGAAGGTTGCACCTGATACCTTGATAATCCAAGTATTTGGGAAGATATGATAAGGATCTGTTATAAAACCCCTATGAATTGTTGTCGCACAGGGAAAAACTTAAAAGAAAAAATTTATTCCCAACAGTAAATAAAAAATATTATTTAGCATATGTTTTATTTTCCAATTTCTTTTTCTAAGAAAGCATTGAGCTCCTTTGATATTCTCATTTTTCAGCACAAATTCCTGCTAGACCAACAAAGTATTATGACAATTTTCATCCTCTTCTTCCTGGAAATTATTAATTATGCATTTTTTAATTCTTTTCTTCCTCCCACCTCCCATCTAAAGTATTTCTGCTAGTTACTTAGAATCTGTTAATCCATATAAAAAAAATTGCACTTTCCCTAAAAATAAACCTTATATTCTGACTGTCTAAGCAATCAGTAAAATAAGATAAAATAAAATACTGTCTCTTGATGTCTGCTACTACCTCGTAATCAGATCTCGTAAAATATATGGGTCTCAAATGCTTTCATGTTTCAACCCAGCTTAAATGCCTAACTACGCTTGATGACTTTTGGCCACAAAATGCAAAGACAGGTTCCTTGCTCCATATTTAAAAAAGTAACCAGATTTTCAGAAATGTATAGCAAGCTTCAAGAGGATTAAAAGACACCTCTGAAAAACACGAAATCACGCAAAGTTTAAGCCCTTACTTTTAAGCTGCACTACTTGAGAAGGTTGACTTTTTATGTATTTGTACCTTGCCCCTGCTGTAAGAAGAATAGCGGTTCATTTCCTCCTCTCTTAAGAGTGCAATTGAAATAGCTTAGGGAAAATGACGCTTATATAACTGGTCATCTGAGGCATGGATCTTTTCTGTGAACAAACAGAAACTATGGGAAAAATGTGTGGCTGTAGTAGTTTTAAAAGGAAAGGACAAAAAGAACATGATAATTTAAATGATTGGATGTAGAAGGTCATAGTTAACATCACACACTGTCACACAACAACTCATTTAAACAAAGAGCATTCTTTATTCTGTTGCATGCAAAGCAGATTGAAAGGAGTAGTCCAGTGCAAGGAGCAGTTAGGGCAGCTCGTTTTAGCATTTGCCACTAATAGGAAGAAATGCCCTTTAATACTTACCTGTGCACTTGGAATGCTTTTAGCTGTGGCATTACACTAATGTACGTAAGTAGTATCACTTCCTTATAACCCACCCAAACCAACTTGGAAAAAATTCTTAGTATTTTTAAAATTCCATGACTTTGGTCAAAGGACTGCGAAGCTAGGTGTTAAGGATTTCAGGCCTGTCAGAAGTTTCCTCCAATAAGAGGGCTTCTGTCATTCACAGTTGGGCATGTTCAAGATTTCCTGTGTTACTTACCTTCATGCTGACAGCTTGAGCGTCTCAGGGGACCGTGGGATTTTCTTTTCCCTTTTTTCCCTTTCAAAGTGTTTCGAGTGTCAGAGGGAGCTGAGGAGCAATGGGAAAGAGTAAGAATGAGTTAGGTTTTTTGGTGTTTCAGCTACTCTCTATTAAATTAAAAAAAAAGGCAATTTGTTAAGCCTTTTCCCCCTAACTAATATTTAAAAGCATTCAATTAAGATTTTATAATGCGTCCAGTGAGTTAAACCACCCCATGATATTAGAAAAATATTACATATATAAATAAAATACATCAAAGCATTAAAAAGCTATTACACACCCCGAACATAAAGTGGCAGAATAATGATGGATCCTGCCATGCAGCAAACATATTCAAAAATATTATCTTCCTGGTAATGAAATGCCATCCGTTTCATTTTAAGCTAAATACGTTAGACATATCAGTGGAGTCTGTGCTGACACAGCAGTGAGTTGAAATTGAAAATCTGAAATTATATATATGATTGGACACAGTGTTAAAGTAATTTATAGGAAAAACCACAAATGTGCTGGGTCTGCACCTTTTGGTGAACTCATTTTAGAGAATCAGATAGAGGAAAACTCTACCATTTCTAATGTGCAGTTGGAATGGCAGCTCGCCAGGGCCCCAATATATTCAGTAAGAGGGGCAGAAAAAATAGGAGAGAAAGAAAGAAAGAAAGAGGCTAGGGAGACTTGATTCAAATTACAACAATTCTGCATAAGCCATCAAGAAAATGGCATTCGTTTTCATCGCTCTGACCTAATATGATATAGCAGCTGTAAGAACTGTATTAGCTATCAAGACAAGTGGGAGATAACGGGGAAACATTTAGAGAGGGACATCAGGATAGGGCTAATTTCAGCTCGTATGCAGATGCTTCGCATGCTTTGCCATGGAGAGCAAAGTGGCAGCAGGAATCATTAGGACGATCATCTGATACCCAAGGTTTAGGCTGAAATTCAGGTTCTGCTGACTGTAATGGAGCCTCAGATATTACACACACACACACACACACACAGAGACACACACATACAGCCCTGCCCGCAATGTGCACTGACAATTTTTCTCTCTCTCACTCTCTCTCCCAAGTACTTTTTTCTTCCTGGCTGGCTTATTTCCAGTCAAATAAAGAAAACCAAAGAAACAACAAGCATCAGGAAAGGTTTTGTGCATGGACCAGCTCTCTATGCTTTGCTTTCAAGCATCTTTTGTTGTATTTTTTACAGTTCTTTCCTGAATTCAGAATGTTTTTCATTTAGTTTGAGAAAAGAATTAGAGAAAGAGGCAGTAATTTACTATTAACACATAGATTCAATCCTAGTATTACTATTACGGTTATTAATGTACTAATTTATAGGATTAAATAACATTGTAATTATTTATTACTTCTTACTCAGAAGTAAGATAATTGGTGTGGTGCAAAATACAAAGTTAGACAGGACAGAATATTATAACCAAGCAGATCAGACACACAAGCCATTTTGGGTTTTATGTTAATCTTCTACTTAATCTCCTGCAAATGCCATAAATTAACCTGATTTGTAAGAAAGACTGCCGTTGTCCTGATTTCCTTCAGACATCATATCAGCCACGAAACATGAAAAGAAGTGATGACTGGGGCTTTGAAAAATATTTCATATTCATAGTGCTCTGTTGAAGCACTGTTCTTGTGAACAACAGCAAAAATCCTTTAGCTTTGGGAGTAGTGTGTAAACAGTTTGTGTGCTTAATTGTTGATGGATGTTGCTTTTTTCTAATGCTAACGAGTATTATCTTTTCATTTCTTCTATTATCTGAATATTATAAAGAGAAGTTGATTTCAATCTTGATGACAGAACATCTACAAGGTTTGTAGAAGCAACCCACTGCAGTAACTGGTAAATCGTAGTCTGCTTATCTGAGAACGGTGACTGAAGATATATTGCCCATAAAGAAAGAAGCCTGTATACATTGTGATTAATTTTTTACCACGTTAGTGCTAAAGGTATTTTGAAATAAAAGATGTGAAGAGCAAGAAGGAGTTAAGTTCATCAGTCCCTCCTAGTTCTGATTGTGTTTGTCCCAAAATATTTAAGAAGTGCCAGGACTCCCACTCACTGCCAGATTTATATTATTTGGAGCTCACAATAACAAGATGGGGGGCATTTCTCACAGCAGTTCATCTGGATTCTGTGACTGAAACGCTTTCTGGATATGTTGTCCACTGCTTGTAGTAGGAAGAACTGAAAATAAGTTTCATCCTGGTAATTACTAAACAGAACTAATCCAGAACAGCTGATGTTCAAGAAGATCAAACTTAATGAATGATTACAAATCTGTAATCAGCATTTTACAGAATACATTCAGGTTAGCTGACCTGTATATGCAAGATCTGGAGGACACAACTGTGAATTTCTGCACTTTATGGATTATCAAATGAGTTCTCTGTCGGGAAATGGGAGGTTTCCTATTCTTTCTGTCAGCCTGGTGTTGGGTTATGATTCTTCTGTTTGTTCTGCTACTACTATCATGTTTCATGTGTGAGTTTGTCTGCAGGCTAGAGGCAAACACGGTATTTCTTTGCAAGTAATAAATTTGTTGTGTTCAGCAATGATAGAAAACTGAAGTTAACATTGGTTTAACAATCAGTGATTTTAATGAAATGCTACTCAAATCACTACAATGAATAGGGCTGATGACTCACAAAATGAGACCTTTTGGCAAATTAGTTAATGACTGACAAAACTGCCTGAACAACTCCGCTTATCAATGAGATGTCAACAGCACTAGGAAAAGTGATGGAAGAAATATGCTAAGATGGTCTAGTACAATCCCACAGTAGTGTATTATCAGGCAAAGAGCAGAGAGAATTACTGTTGGCATATCTACCTATCCAGATAGACTTACTCTCTGATAATCAGTATTAACTCAGTACTTTGCTCTTAAATAACTGTTCTGTTGAATATTACTTTAATTAAACCACTGTAACCAAGTGGCAAAGTTATTCAGACTGCAGGCAATTATGGCAGTGACAGACTTTTTTGAGAATGATGCTAAACTGCAGTAAATTAATGTTGTAAATGTGTTCAAGCTATTTTTATGTCTGGAGATAAAATAGGAATGCTAGTAAATTATTTTGAAGCTCTGAAACAATTACATACACTTGAGAATTCAAACAAGTTTGCAATTTTTGTATCTTTTCCTTGCTGTCTGTGGAGAATTGAATAAAGTGCTGAGAATTTATGATGTAAGAACAAAATAGGTATCTGTTGTGAAAAGAAGACATGCAATGTTAAAGACCATCCAAATCTGACATGGAATTTGTCTAGTCAGTCTGAAACTCAGGTGGCTTCTTTTTGGAGCATGGGTTAGAACAGAGATACCTATGTTGCTTTCAAGTGTGTTCTTCAGCAAAATGGACCTGTGCTTGTGTAGGAATGGACAATACGGGTAGTGGAGCCACAGTAAGGCCAGAAGGAAATCTGTGGACTACAGTGAATGGCAACCTGTCCTGAGAAGGTGCCGAGTCCTCATGTTGCATATAATTTTTTTGCCACGCTTAGGGTTTTTATTGCAGGTAATTAAAACTGATAATTTCTTACAGACATATATTGCTACAGTAAGTGCAGAAATTGATATTTGTCTGAGTCCCAAATTTCAATGGTACTAATTCCTTTCCTACATATGGGATTTTCCAAGTGAAGATCTTTCAAATGTGTAACCACCTAAATAATAGCAGTCTCATTATTCCTGTTCGGTCTAAAGACAAAAAGCATTTAGATCATTGGATTGGTCACAGAGGTGGGTAGGCCTTTTTGCATGAGGGTGGCTGTGAGCAGTGGGCCCAGAAAGCAGCTCCCTCATTTTTGCCCTCTCAGAACGGATTCCAGGAGTTCAGTGTTATGTAATCAGAGAGAAATTGGGATTGTACCCCACTATCGGTTTTCATGGTGACAGCTGAGTAGTGAGCAGGGTCGGCAAAGCAGAACCACAGCTTCTTGGTTGTTTGCTTTATCTGGTTTCCATGCTTGTGTTGAAAAACCTTGATGAAAATCAGCTGGAGATTTTTTATTCGGTGTCTAGGCATGGTCTCAAAGGGAATATTTGGAGCTTCTGCCAAAATACAGGGCCAGATCCTTGTCTACACTACATTGGCATAAATCCAGTACAATCCCATTGATTTCAAATAAGTTACGCAGGTTGTACTAACCAACGTGCATAGCTCAGAATGTCAGAGAACTGCTGGGATAAATAGTGTTCGATTGAGATGAAACTGGCATCATGAGGTTATATTCTTTTCCTCTTGTATGTCAGAATGTATATGCTGCTTGTAGTTACTGGTGTCACGTTTGTTCCAGTTTTGCTCTTAGTTTCACTGGGGATGGTCTCAGAGAGCTGCATTTGTATTGAACCTACTGTTGCCTTAAATCTGAATGTGAGATCACCCACTGGCATATTAGCCAAATTAATTATTATTAACAGAGTTAATTGTTATTAATATAAAATAATTATTAGCAGAGTTTCATGATAATGAAAATGAGTACAGACTTTACACAAAGGTGATGGACGCTTTGGAAATGCTTGGTAACAGTTGGAAAGGTAGGCAAGCCCCTACATCCACATGGTAGACTATGTCTTCTCCCAGTCAATATACCACCAAGCAGAAATGTATTTAATTTTTACAATGTTCCTGTCTTTTCCTTCAAAGCTTCTCATATGCTTCTCATATGCTTGATATTTCATATTTTGATAGGTGGGCAGTAATGAGATAGACAACCTTCTGTAGCAAGATTTAGACTGAGGCAATCCCTTTCCTAAGCACTTCTGTCTAGTAATAGTAATATGGACAAGGATCAGGGTTGTCAGTCTGGTTGTAACGGGAGTTCCACAATGAAGGGGAAAAAAAAAGGAAAAAAAAAAAAAAACTGTAGGTGGTTCTCTTTAACTGGTAGTAAACAATGTCAAAATTGATGTGTTTTTCTTTACTCCTGAGCTGTTACTTAGTTCACTGGAAAAGATTCTTTTTCTTTGCCCCATTTAATAGTCCCCAAGAAACCCAAATGTGTTGTCCAGTAATACCTGATAAGAGGGGATGTTTTTCTGAAACTAAGTGAATAAAATTATCTGAAGCAAACGCAAATGTTATCACTGAGAAATCTAGATAAAAATGTTATGTAGGGTTTTCCCAACCTTTTAGGGCAATTTGTATCATTTATGGCAGACCCATAATGATGCAAATTGCCATCAAGTAGGATATTTCAGGCCATTGAAATGCCATAAAGCTGCAGGAGAAATAAATTATCATCCCAGAACTTTGTATTCAAATGGCTGTTGTGAGGAATGAACATAAACCAGTTTCAATGTGCTCCCCAAGTTTGCTGGGCACCATGCCAGACAGAAATTATTTCATTACAGTAATTCTTTGTTGCTGCCAAAAGAAAGAAAAAAGTAGACAAGAGACAAATTTATGTATAATATTGATCAAGATGAATTAAAATGCTTATATAATCTGGGATTTAAAAAGCAAGAGAAAAGGAAAGAGAGAATAAGAATTATATTCTTTGAACACAGAACTACAGTTTTGTAGTTTTTCTGGTAATACTTGTTTTCTGACACTTTGCACTCTTCATATCAAGGTCTGAAAATTCTACAATTGAAAGAATAGACCTTTCAATAGAAAGAAAAGAATAACTTTTTCACAAAATAAAATTTTGACCCTTGTTTGTAAGAATCAAGCTTGACTCTACACTATAATTTTCTCTGACTTTTACAATGAGTATTCTTTTCACTCTCTATACACTTCAGGTATGATCTAAAATGTATATGGCTAAAAATGAAAAAAAAAAAATTTTATTGTCATCTGAAATAGATAACTTTGCATAAAATCTGTTGAAATTTATTTGGGCCCAGAAAGTTTATTCTGTGTGTTACTGTTTTACCTCCCTTCTTTTCCTGTTTTTCACTTAGGAGCATCATTTAAAAAGACCTGAAACGAGATTGATTCTTTGGTCGGTGCTGCGTGTCCTCTGCTCCAGGCAAAGTTGACAGATCACATCTTACCTTGCCAGATACATTCTGCATTCAAAAGCAATAATCACACCATCCAAACTGAACTGCCTTTTCTCTTACCCGGTAGCATACTTGCTCACTCCAGTGTCCATAGGAACAATAATGTCTATGTCTAAAGGAAGAATTTCTTTGGATTTCCCCTAACTGCTTTTAAATTTTGTGGAGAGCTGTATTGGCTTGTTTCATTAACTGCACAGGAATCTTAAACTTTTTACACTTCAGCAATATTGTTTACAAGCACAGATACATACGGTGTTATAGCCATATATAAAAAAATATGTTATTCCTTCTTGTGTCCTCCAGAACCCAAATGTTCTACAAGTATCTACTGTAAAGTCTGAATATTTTGATACCCATTTATTTGGAGTTACTCCTGGGAAAATGACCATGGACAAAAATACTTGAGCAGGGGGGTTGGGCCAGTGATGTCCAGAAGTCCCTTCCAATCTCGACCATTCTGTGATTCTTTGGTTTTAATACTTGTTTATTGTGACCACGCCTAAAGCATGGTTAACAGAAATGTTCCATAAATGTGAAAATAAATAAAGTAAATATAGCAGGTGGTGGCAAGAATGGAGGGACAGATCTTGGAGCAGACCATCCTGTCAGATTGAGCATGACTCATATACTGAGTGCGTGGAACAAATGTATTTCTGGAACATTCAGTTCTTTGCCGCCTGATAATAATCTGGTTTTTTCGGCAGCGAAAAATATAGAATGGTGAAAAGTCCAAAGTTTTACAAGCACCAAGCTGCTGGTGGATGTCATAGACTACTAAAGTAAGCCAGTGACATGCAGAAGACCTCTAGGGTCAGGATGTGTGGTCACTAAGACACCTGTGCCCTATTTCTGCCTTCCTCTACAGCAAACAAGAATAAGAAATGCTTGTGCTGCATCTATATCTAGGGAACCTGTCTTTTGGAGGTCGTAGGTGTCCAGATCCTGTTGCTACAACATAGGAGGACACTGCAGTCTTTAAAAGCCTGGGAAATCTCCAGACAAGCAAATTACTGTCACCCCAGTGTTAAAAATGTCTGAACCATGAAGCTAAGTACAGTCTGTCCAACAAGGCCTGTGGCCATGCAAGGGTATGAACCCAAGCCTCCAAAGGCTTCAGGAAATCTGCTTAAGTAGGAAATGTTAAAATATCTTTCTTTTCCTGAAAATAAACCTATTCAGACCAAAAAAAAAAAAATTATTACTTAATATGAAAATACTTTTTTTTTTTGTCTGTGGTTTTTTATAGGTAAAATTGTCATTAAAGAGTAATGAAAGAAAACCATTGTAGCCTACCTGGTAAGTAATATTTCTAAGCAGAATTTCTAACACTTGTGATTTGCAGCTTTAATACACACACACACACAAAGAGTTTAAATAAAAAGAAACAAAACAAAACAAAATTTATTTTATTTTCACTCTTTCTCCGGTAGTGTAAAATCAATTTGGAAATTTCATGAGTGATGTCCCCCAGGGCTCGGTATTGGGGCCGGTTCTCTTTAATATCTTTATCAATGATCTCAATGATGGGATTGAGTGCACCCTCAGAAAGTTCACAGATGACACCAAGTTGTGTGGGAGTGTTGACCTGCTGGAGGGTAGAGAGGCTTTGCAGAGAGATCTGGACAGGCTGGATTGATGGACCCAGGTCAGTGGGATGAGGTTCAAAAGACCAAGTGCTAGGTCCTACATGTGGGTCACAACAACCCAAGGCAGCACAACAGGCTTGGGACAGAGTGGCTGGAGGAGCTGCCTGGCAGAAAAGGACCAGAGGGTCTTGGCTGAGTATTGGCTGAACATGAGTCATCAGTGTGCCCAGGTGCCAGTTGGATGGTCCTGTATCAGGAACAGTGTGGTGAGTAGGACCCAAGAGGTGATCATTCCCCTGTACTTGACTCTGGTGAGGCCCCACCTTGAGTACTGTGTCCAGTTTTGGGTCCCCTACCACAAGAAAGACATTGAGGTGCTGGAGTGAGTCCAGAGAATGGCAACAAAGGTGATGAGGGGTCTGAAGAGTAAGCCTTATGAGGAGAGGCTAAGGGAGCCGGGGTTGTTCAGACTAGGGAAGAGGAGGCTGAGGGGAGACCATATCACTCTCTACAACTCCCTGAAAGGAGGTTGTAGAGAGGCGGGGGTCGGTCTCTTCTCCCAAGTCACAGGTGATAGGACAAGGGGTAATGGCCTCAAGTTGCGCCAGGGGAGGTTCAGGTTGGATATTAGGAAAAATTTTTTACACTGAAAGGGTCATCAAGCACTGGAATGGGCTGCTCAGGGAAGTGGTTGAGGCACCACCCCTGGTGGTATTTAAGAGCATAGTGCTTAGTGACATGTTTTACTGATGTTTTTTTTATCAGACTTAGGTTGATGGTTGGACTAGGTGCTCTTAAAGATCCCTTCCAACCTAGACAATTCTATCATTCTATGATTTATTTATTCATTTGTATTTATGAGCATTTCTTTGAACCTTATCTTTTTCAAATGGTCACAGATTCTTCTTTCAGATTAGATGTAAGTTTGAAAGGATTTTTGTAAGGGTTTTGTATTCTCCGCAGGGATATTTTCTGTTGATGGGATATCTGAGATGGCCTGCATGTCAGTATCAAAAGGAGAATTAAGTTATAGCCAAAGAATTGCCATATTTATAAATCGTACAGGAATGATTATTTTTTTTTTCTTCAGAAAATACCTAATATCCCAGTAGAAATAAATGCTGGAGGTTCTTACTAAAGCAAAGATTCTAGAGATGTTAAAAAAAACCTAGATAGATGTCAGAATCCATCATCCATTTATGAATTTTCATATGTAAATCATAAATCCTAATTTCTTTAGAGAAAGCCTGAGCAGTTCACAAACTGCAGTGATGAGGTAGCAAATGAAAGGCAGTCTTCTGTAACTGTATTTTATACAGTTTTGTATTTTGCCCTGAAACATTGTCTACTACTTCTGTAGAAGCCTTTTTCTATATGAGGTACAGACCACCAGGAACTTGGTAGGGCAGTTCCTCATTTCATTTGGCTTATATATTCCGTTGAAATGTTTTCTGTGAGAACACTTTTTTTTGCAGTGCTAGTAATAATAAGGTTTTAATTTTCCATTTTGTGGCATTAATTATGTGACAAGGCTGCACAATTTCAAGCTGCGTTTCCATATTGTTGTTTTTCTGTGTTGTAATTGAATGAAATTACCTGTGTTCTTCAGCATTAGTGTTTTCAGATGCTACCTGGCCATTTGTTTTTATTGTGCCTTAAGAAGGACCAGTAGGATGCTCTCTATGATTAAATTCAGGTGAACTGACCACCAAGTGCAAACTGAAGAAACAGCAGGATAGACCCTTTTTTCTCTTGCTGGTGCATGCTGTTTTCTCTTTCCGACATTGAAAGCAGTTCTTTATGAAGCAATTTTTTATTCTGGACTCCCTTATGGGGTATAACCGATTAGTGTGTTATTTGTATTTTTATTATTGTCATTTCCTCATACACACACCCTCATGACACAGGGTTCCAACTGTGTTTGCAGAATTTGTTCAAATCCCTTCAATCAATCAGCTCTTTAAGATGTCCTTAGTCACTTTTTTAGGTCCATTCAATGCTTGTGGACTTCTCAGTCAGAGGGCAACTACCATAAATAAAGAGATGGGATAGAAAAAGTTCTTTCACAGAATCACAGAGCTGTAGGGGTTGGAAAGGGACCTTTGGACATCATCTAGTCCACCCCCCCTGCCAAAACAGGTTCACCTACAGCAGTCTGGACAGGAACATCCTGCTTTTAACATCTTTTTAACATTTAAAAGGCATGTTTTTAACATCTCCAGAGAAGGAAACTCCTCAACTTCTCTGGGCAACCTGTTCCAGTGCTCTGGCACCCTCAGTAACGAAGTTTTCCCGCATGTTCATATGGAACTGCCTGTGTCCCACGTTCTGTGTGTTGCCCCTTGTCCTGTCACCATGCATTACTGAGAGGAGCCTGACCCCATCCTCTTGACACCCACCCTTTAGATATCTATAGGAGTTGATAAGATTCCCTCTCAGTCTTCTTTTCTCCAGTCTAAAGAAACTCAGCTCTCTCAGCCTTTCCTCATAAGCCATGTGCTTCATTCCCTCGATCATCTTCGCAGACCTCTGCTGGACTCTTTCCAGTAGTTCTCTGTCCTTCTTGAGCTGGGGGACTCAGAACTGGACAGTGTACTTCAGATGTGGTCTCATAAGGGCAGAGTAGACGAGAGAACATTGGTAGTGAGAATGAAGTAATACTCTTACTGGGATGTGGGTAGCCTAAGATAAGTATCTTCTAAAACTGAAGCAAGGGAAATTATTTTATAAGTCAGAGATAACTTTTAGAATCCAACTTAAGACCAGAGGAACCACAAAGGGAGAAGAGAATGTAAAAAGCAATCTGTGCTATTGTCTGCAGTACTAAATGAAACATCTGTTGCATATTTGATCCAAATCATAATTTGCCCTCTTTCTTTTGCCAGTGATAGGAAGTTTGGGTAATAATGATGGAGAAAACCAAGGCAGGGGATAGCATCACTACCAGCCCAGACCAATATTTGCATAACCATTCTATGATTCTATGATTTTAAGTCACAACACACGTCCATCCAGAAGTGAGAGTTGGATCCAGCACTGCCACTACCTACTGGTCTGCTCTAGCCACTCTTTCTGTTCAAGTGATGGAGCAGTCCCATTCAGTGCATTAATACCAACAAGGCATCAGAAGAGTGCATGCAGATGGCATTTCTTCATCCCTTCCTGATCAATGGAATGATGAGGAATATAAAAGCAATGAAATGTTTAAGGGCGTGTGAGCCCTCTTACTGGTACTTCTTTGTTTTCCCGAACCCAAAAGGCTGCTGACAAAATTATTCTCTGCTAAAGGCATTCCCTATTTCAAATAATCACAAATCTGGCTGAGATCCTTTCTGGATGCTCACATTTTCCTCTTACATGCATAGCTGCTGAGGGAGGGAAACAATGAAATTTTTAAGGAAAATGTAATACATGTAAAGACATAAATTCACATCTTTTGATTGTTTTCTTGAAATGCCACTCTTCAGTGGTATAGTTCAATCTACACAGAAAAAACATTCAGCATTTATAGAGCATTATAAAGCTTTGCATTTTGAACCAAGACTTCACCTTTTTCTTGTTAATCTGTGAATTTTTGGTTTGTCTCTTTCTCCTACTTTCAAAGACAGGGTCTTCTTTTTTGCATTTCATGTCTTTAACCCAATTTTATTGGGAATAAAAAAAATAATTTCCCAGTATACTTCTGGGAAGCCAGAATGAGATAATTCATAATTTTACTTTTCCATAATTCTGGAATTATTAATTACATGTGTCTTAATCTATGGTAAATCCCACAGGCCACAAATGAAATCATGGCCAAATTTTACTAAACATGTTGCAAATTTTAAAACAATCTCTGCTTGGAAGAATTTATCATATCCATGGATAAGAATTAAGAGTTAACTTCTAGACCTGCCTATCTAGCCTCAGCAGAGGTGGCATAAGTTGTTGAGGTTCTGAAGCTTTTGTGGCAGTCGATTGTCTATGTGCAGGCTTCATTTAGAAGACAATTTTGTCTGTTCTAAAGGCCAGACTGAGTCCTTTTAACTCTGACATGAGTTAATTGCTGTTTTTATAACCCATATTTTTGTAAATATGGATACTTCTGCAGGGGTTGTATGGAAGATGTAAATAATTTTGACCTTTGATTTGTGCAGAGATCTCTCTGGAGTGAAGTCATATTGCTCTTATGTAGTGATATAGAATTGGAGTATAACAGCATTTAACATTATGTAACACATGAAACTGTATTTAACATTCAGATACCTTTTATTTTCTAATAGACTTTGTGACACTTAAAATAGCTTTCAAAGTAATAGTTTGCCTATTGTTATTATTAATTGTTGTTTTATAACTTTACTTTTTCACAGAATTCACAATGGCTCACTGCACAAACGCAGGCAATTTTACAACCGAAGGTGCTTGCTTGTCTGTTTCTTGCATTCTGTTAAATATTTCTTATTCCTTCAGACTGCACTACAAGGACCATTTCACTGTCCCCTTTGGCTTCTGCATCTTGCTTCCAGCGTGAACAGACAGGTAATAACCATTCAGCAGGGCCATTACCTCTTCTAAAGACTATTATCAAAATGGTCATTATACATAATGGAGATTATTAGAGGCAGCTTGAGAGATTTTTTAGATACATCTCTACAGTAATAGGTGGCCCTTTTTAGCCTTACACATTGGTGGGAATAATACTAGGGCACAAAACACACAGCAAATGTTGCTTTTTATCAAAACTTTTCTAGCTTTTAATGTCTTCCCAGGATCGACTTCTGGATTAAAGTTATATTTATACAACATCTGTGAGCACTACCTGTTGATAAGTGTATCAAACTATAAATGCTACAATGAAGAGTTGTAAATTTACAAATTTAAAATGCAAGCAAACTATTTTTTCTTCCTAAAAAGATATGAAGTTTTCAGTAAAAAAGAAATATTATAATACAGCACATTTCCAGGCAGGTATGTACTTTGCAAAACATTTAGAACACAATTTTTAAAACATCTCAACCTGTTACACTATGGAAAAAAAAAAAGACCATATGAAATCACTACTTGCTTTCTATACAGTAGCTTGATTTTCCAATTGATGATATGTCTTTTTTACTTTGAGTTTGAAATGCAAAATATTGGTTAATCCAAGGAATATCTCCAGGGGAGTTGAGCCTAAATGTTGAAAGGATGTGTCTTTTCACTAAACTTCAGCTGCTTTGCCATTCTGTCCACAGAACTTGCAAGAATATTATTTGCAGCCCTGCTTCTGCACCAGTCTAGCATACTGCAAAGAGAAATGACGAACAAACTAAAGTGTATTTACATCTTGAGATTTGCTCAACCAATTTTGTAGAAACGCTGTCCAGAGGAATGGGCTGGGTGGTGAGGGGGAAGAGGTAGTGAACTCTTTTCCAGTTTATTCATGACTTTCACCCAGAGGATACTGGCGTTATTTATACACATCCTTTGAAATTATGTTAGGAGGCCCAGGTCCAGTGTGCTAGATTTACTGGTAACTATGTCTCTCTTCCTTTCAATTCTACCCTGTGTTCGAATCATGGTTCAAAACAAACAACTTCTAATAAGAGCTGAGTGCATACTAGATTGTTATGAGTATTTTCCTTGTCTTGGTTATCTCTGCTACATGTTGATTATATACCTTTCTTCTTAAAGAACATTCTCTTTTTTTGCGGTATAAGCTCTGTCTATTCTGCTTCTAATAATGGCACTTACCATTTGAAGGAAATCAGAGATGGACTCCTTACCTAGACTTTTATTTTCCTGTCTCTGCCATGGAGTTCATTAATCTGTTTGGTTTTTTTTTTTCTTCTTCTCATTTTGTTGCAGCTATAAGGATATCTCCCAAACACATTGTATTTCTCACCACACTGTTCTTGCTAGAGCGATGCACCCTTCTTTAAGTCACACCCTCTCTTTCTGACATAGCCCTGGCTAACAGGAGAGCAATGACCCTTGAGATGTGTGTGAACAGGCAGTGCAGAAGGAACTCAGGCAATAACAAGTGCAACTAAAAGGCATTCAGAAGACAGATTCTGCCCTGAAATATGTTTTCCAGAATCTTGCTTCACAACGGAGCCATTTTTTAACACCCCTTCAGAGCTCTTTAATCCAAATCCATTATCCTTCAGTGGCCTTTTATAGTCAGACAATGATGAGAATCTAAACGTGTGCAAGGCTTGCAGAGAGGCAGAAACAAGGACACCTGACATAACTTTTACTTTTGTGTCTTGTGCAGTGCATGTGAATATGAACAGGACTCTTCTGAGCAATGACACCATTTATGCCATCTTGTGGCTTTGATGTCACAGAAAGGCTCTTAAGCATCCCCACCCTCTGGTTTTTAACAGCCCTTTGTTTCTCTTCTCAGCTGTCCTGTGGACATCAAACACATTACTCTTGTTGTGTATCCAGCCCTCATGGGCTCCAGAGTGCAAGCATCCAGGAGCTTGAGTCTTTCTCTGTATTAACATCTCACTGTGGCATCAAGCCATCTGTTACCCAGAACTTTTGATGTTAGTGTGCCAAGAGAAAACAATTGACCAAAAAGAGCTGTTTGGCTCAAAACACCACTGGAAATAGAAGTGTGAAGATAAACAGAAAACATTTCCACTTTGGGACTGGTTGCTTTAAATCATCTGATTCTGTGATTCACCAGACAAGATGATAGCATGTGGCAAGACTAATGTTTCAATCACATAATGTTATTATTGGTTGTGAATTCATATTCCCCCCCACCCACCCCTCCCCAGCAGCATATGTAGGTGTCAGATGTGATAGACTTTGGACCTCATTCATAACTTGCAGTGAGGAAATCTGTACAAGGCAGCAGTAGCATAAAACTTTGCAAAATTCAACTGGGCTCTCTCTGAGAGTTGTTCCACTCTATCCAGGGAAGTAAGTTGCTGTGGGTGCTTGGAAGTATTATACTTCCCCTGTCAGGCAACAATTTTCATCATCAACAAGATATCCAAGTCTGTGATTTATATCAAGTGAGAAAAATAATTGTCAACAATTAATAATGCCTGCATTCATTTATGTTAGCTGAGAGGGACTACCATACTTAAGATCATAGCCAGAAAACAGTTATGTTACAGCTATATCCCTTCTTTGCCTCATTTGCAGCAGCAAAATGGGTGGGTGGAACAGGGGCAGTAATAGGAGGTTTTTTGATAACTTTAACATTAGCCAGACCTTTTTCCTATTGCCAGAGCCTCTGAGGGGTCTGATTGCATGAAATCCAGGAATTGTCACTTCACTTAACCAGTGGTTTATAGATTATTTGAAAGAGAGAAATAAAATGTACCGTGGGAGGGGAATTTAAATAGAAATAAGATTCTTAGTATTTTGAATCTTACCTATTCAGTCAATTTGCCAGTTTGGGTCTATAGGAAGAAGCATTTAACTGGCTGGACAGCCAAGCCTCACTGCCCCTTACATAGCAGTTAAGTTAGTAGCTGTAAATGCTTAGCAGTATGTGAATTAGTTTGCTACTTTGCAGCATCCTTTGACTCTGATAGAAAAAAAAAAGGGGGGGGGGGGGGAGAGGGGAGAAGGGAGAGAGTGGAAAAAAGAGAGAGAGAGAGAGAAAGCCTGCCAGCTATTTGTGAAGTAAATGTTCCCATTTCTTTTAAAATACAATAGCGAGTGTAATTTTGTCACATGCATCTGTTGCTATCACCTCTCACTTTGTGCTGAAGTGCTCACCAGAGCATTTACAGAAGTGATTCTTCCTCCCACCCCTGACATCTGCCACCGAAAATGCTGCATTATTCATCAGCGTGCTAATGGCAGGTGATGAGATCTTTTCACGCTACATCCCTCTCAGTAGGTGTTTATTACTCTGTTCACCAGCAGCCCTGCTATTACTGCGGGGCCAGAAGAACTCTACATACTTGCTTGACAGGTAATGGGAAACGTGCTCTGCTCACTTGGCTCACAAGTGCAGATGAAGGTTATTACTAGGGCAGCTGCAATATCGTGGGTGCAAAGAAGACGGTCACTTTAAGTGAACAGCTTAATTCTGGAAATCCATACAAATCATGTCAGCACCGTGATAATCCATCTTCTTTACCTTCTATCATTTCAGCAGTCATCACACTGTAATAATTTTCTCCTGGTTCACCTGTGGTCTCTATGAATAACAGAGTGGGGGAAAAAAAAAAGGAGGAAAAGAAGATGAGTTTGGCTTAGTGTCTGATGATCACACTGGTGAGGAATTTATCTCTGTCTAGTAAGCAAGATGCTGTCTTGTATGTGTGTGTGCGTGGGCATGCGTGTGTGTGCACGTGAGTGTTCGTGTCTTGAGGAGGGGAGATCATTGCAACCAGCACTGAATGTGTGTGTTTAATTTTAAAAAACAGCTTGACAAGAAAGGCAAATCTGTACTGATTTATTTGAAGCCTTGTGACAAAAATTACAGAACATAAACATGCCAGAGCATAGGGGAAATTGAAGGAGGAGAAATTATTTTTACTCCAGAGAACTCAGTTCACTAACAAGCCTTCCCTGGTTGTCTTCCTTCTAGCTTTCTCACTTAGACACATTATACCATCCTGAGCAAATCCATAAAAAGCCTCACCCCACACCAGGAATAAGCAGAGTTTTTTATAGTTTAAAGACACAGCCTCAATTTCATATAAGAGGCAGAACTTTCTCAGCCTAATGCTTCATTTTCTAAAACAAAAGGTGTGCTGGGTCTGCAGAAATCTCTTGAGTGCCTTGAAATGAATGATGTGGTAAGGCACTGTGTTTTTGGAATGTATGCTCCCAAAAATGAAAGCTAGGAAGATTCTGAGGCAAACAAAATTGACCGCAGTTTTCTACTTGTTACAACTGCTGAACTGCACCTGTTTCCCTGTACAGCCTACAATAATTAAAAAAACCCCGAACTGGTAAACAATGAAATTTTTCTTCTCATCAGACTTTTGTCCTTAAGCTGTTGTTTCTTATTTCCATGTATAAACTGCAGGGTCATTTGTTATGCCTAGCAGAGGGAAAATATCTTTTAGCTGGAGGAAACTAAAGGTAAAGGAAAAAACCCAAAACATTCTGGGCATCTATTTTGTTTTCTGTCCTTCTGGTTTCAGCAAATACATTTGTTTTTATATGTTGAGCTTCTCTGTGTGCAGAGCAAACCCAATGTGTCAGCTTTTATATGGGCAATACAGACTAATATATTCATTATTTACAAATTAAAAATTACCACAGTCCAGAGGTGAAAAGGAAGAGAGATGCACACAGCAGTACTTGTCAGAGTTGTTAATAGTTATCACAAGTATCTGGGATGGGGACAGAATAGAGTGGTCTGAGGACAGACAAAATCTCCTGTGACCTGTGGCAGGTGGCTGCTTTGTGGTGGGAAGGGAAAGTGATGAGTGTCTGGGTATGTTTGTGGAGTTACTACTGCAAAGTGTTAATCCTTGCCTAGGGTTTAGGCAGGGAAAACAGAGAGAAACCTGGAAATGCAAAGCATTTCCTGTGAAAATAATTATTCTGCTTTATTTACTAAAATATTGATTTCACTAAGCAATCGCTCCACATTCTAGTGGTAGCAAAAACAAGCTGCAGCCTATTACTGGCTGTAATTTCTGTGTTTCAGTATATGAACTTATTCCAACATAGTTTTACCTGGAGAGTTTAATAAGATGGTGACAGACTGAATAAAAAGTGATAGAATTCTCCTAAAATTTAATAGGAATTAAGTTCATAACAGGATGACAACAGGGATGAATTTGCTATAAATGGAAATGATTAATTTCTTTGATTTTTTTTTGTGTGCATAAAATGCCATCAAAAGAAATTTCTAAGTGCAAGGAAAAGACAATGTTCATGGCTTTCTGTTGCTAAACATATGTCATTTATGATGATGTCAACATTGCCATTGAAATGTAATTGTGATAAAAATGTAAGTCCTTGCTTTGGGCCCAGCAGATGTTTGAGTGGAATTATAATTAGGAAATCACTCTGCTTACCTTTGATATTAATAAAAACCCAGTAAAATCAGTGTTTGTGTTAGAAACCCATCTAGATTACATAATGCTGAAGTTGAGAAAGAAACAATGACCTTCTCCTAACCCTAACTTCCTCTTCAAAGTTGCAAAATAACAATTTGGACATGTGAAAGCACTCTGGTAGTTCTTTCAGCACATGTATATCTTTAAGTCTACCAACAGAGATAAGAAGTGAGCAGGACAGCAAAAGGTAAAGAAAACTCTTAAATAATCAATATTAATGTTGTTGTGTTATTGACCAAAAGTGACCTACAAAACACTATGGGAATCCAAATGAGAAAAATATGTATCTAATTAATATCAACTTCCATTCCATTTCTACAAAGAAGGCATGGCAGAATATTATATCCAATCTGCTGAAGAGGACATCAAAGAGCACAGGTGAAGTCTGTAAAACATTCAGTGAAAATAATAGGAGACATACACAGGTTTTAAACTTGAAATAGCAGAGTTCACCATAATCTGGACTCCTTTCAGGGGGAGGAAACAGACAACATAGTCCTGCAGCTGAATCATTCTTCTGACGCTCTCTCAGTTATCAAGAGGGCATGTAACATCTTCCTATTCATGGGAATGGGTATTTTCCCTTTCTAGTGATCTAGGAGAATTTTTTAGGAAAATTATTCTCTAACTGCATTGTAACTGCCTGAAGATATTGCTCATCAAACATTTTAGGAAAAGTTTTGTCTTAATATGATGCACGAAGAATAAAAATCTCAATATGTGGCAGTTTTGGTGATGGAAAACTTTGTGTTTTGATTTTTTTTTTCAACTTATGTGCTTTGTATTTGAAACTAATGCTCCAAAGGTAGAACTTAATATGCTGATTTTATCAAAAAATTCATTATCCATCAAAACGATATATTTTTCATAACTGCATATGAAATTTTGAGTTTTCTTGGGTTCGTTTTTTTTTTTTTTCAGAACCTTCGAAAACCCAAAACCTACAAGAAACTTCAATGGAGCTGGGAATATAATTGTTTCTCATCTTGACTGTTAAGTTGCTCTTGTGCATGGCCAGTGGGACATAATCAGGAACAGTTTTTCCCCTGAAAAACACATTCCTTTTAGCTTGACATCTGGTGTTGCTACGGTCCATGTTGACCATCACTGTAGACTAGAGAAGCCACTCAAATATTTACAATTGTGATTGGGCAAACGATGGTTTGGGTGACTATTTGAATTGCTCAGAGTTACTGTGATTTGTGAATTCATCAGTTCACTTTCTCCAACCATGTTTGTTGCATGAAGGTGAGTGCACAGGGAACACTGGTGTTTTCCCAGAAACTCTTTGTCCATATACATTATACAGAAAGTAAAAAATTTTAGAAAGTGAAAATTATTTTAGAGAGACTTGGTTGATCACAGAATGATGACATGGCTTCCAAGGACTCTCTCTCACATGCTATATTATTTCTTTTTAGCTTTAAATATTTGATATCCAAATTTTCACTGTTTTATAGTAATTTATAGACTGTTGCATAGCTATTCTGGCAACTAAGTATATTTATTCATTTATCGATTTATCTATCTATCTATCTATCTATCTATCTATCTATCTATTTAAAATAAGCTGCTACTGATGTAAAGGGAAAATTGAATACATGGAGTGAACACTACAGTTAATAAGCTGGGGACTTAGTTGTTGTCAGGTGTGAATTACATGCATAATTTTGAAAAAGAGGTCTTTTTGGATTTGAGTTCGTTGTGTTGGTTTACATTTGTGTCTTGTTTGAGATGAGTTATTAAAGTGTGATTGGTTTGTGTTATTTTTTTTCTGGAAAACAAACCCTTCTCTTCAAACTAACTCTGAAACTGGATTTTTTTGGGTTGAGAAAAATGACAGCAATGCTGATGGCACTGCTCTGGAGGAAAGAGAACAGCTTTCTCTGTGGCATTGATCTGTATGCAGGCTGTCATATTTGCCTTGCCCTGATGTCCTCGGGAGGATGGAGGTACTCTCTTCCTTGGAATGGCAGTCAGGCAAGTTGTCGAGAGATGACAGTCAATAACCATCCACCCTAGATTAAACAAAAGATATTGTTATGAACTATCTGTGAAAGGAAAACAATGTTTTGTTGTGAGGTACTGTCCACCTTGTGTGGATGCAACATATCATCTGTGCACTTAACTCATGTCCCTTCTAACCTAAGTTGTCTTAATAAATGATTTTGCTCCTTTCTTGGTCTGTTAACACTTAAAGGTGAGTCTTTTTAAGTGTTTTCTGAGGAAACATACTGATAATCTAAAGACTAGCGTAGCTGACTCCTTCTGTAGAGCTCTATCTGTAGTTATATGGTTCTTATATTTTTTCACCCAGAGCACTTAACTAGATATCTCTCTCTCCCTTTTCATGATCTAATTACTTATATACCAAACAGTGCATATGTATAGGGAAAAGCTAGGATAACAAACATTTTCATTATAATGGTAATGGTACAATATATATAGTTAATCCTCAAACCTAAGCTTGGTTTTGACCTGTGGTAATTCTGTATCATAACAACCTCTGCTAAATTGGTGGAAGTTGTCATGGTTTAGAAGATTAAGCAAAGGTATCAGTGTTTTATGGGGTAGGAGAGCCTTTTTGTTGCTCAATCTGGTCTGCTCCAAAGGGAAGGCTTTAAGACCTGTAAGACAATCCTGTAGACTTGGGCCTAAAGCAAAAATCATATTCTTCTGATTTCTTTCTGGACCATAAACTATTTTTCATCATCTCTGATGGCAGCTGTCTTACATCCAGTATTTTTAAAAAGGAAACAATCAAAAAGAGAAGTATTATCTTAAATTCCTCTTGTCCCTCTTGTCGACCACATTTCTTTTTTTTTTTTTTTTTATTATTATTATTATTCCTAAACTTTTTTTCTGTGATGAGTAAAAGCTCTGGAGGAGCAGGCTCAAAGTGGCTGTCAAGCAGATTTTTTTCCCAAAGTAAAAGGTGCTGACAGACAAAAGAACTATGTCATGAAAAATTTATAACCAAATTTCCCACAACAGAAAAGGGGCAAAACCACCTCACATATTAAATGCCAAATCTTCATGCATATCTGCTCCAGTGCTGATTCAATGGCAAAATAACTTTCAAAATGTTTTATGGTCCAAAACAGCTATAAAGTAGCTACACTTGTCATTTTAGTAGACTAAAATCAGAATTATACTAATATTCATTGGGGTGACAGCAATATATTATCTTGTCAAGCAGGAGATCTCAGTTTGCAGGAATACATTGTAGGTTAGAGAGAGGAGCTGTATGAAGGATGCATGTAATTACATAAATAATAATAACAGTAATGATAAACTATAAAGCTAGTTTTACACACTAGAATATATATAATAAGATGTGGATATGCATATTTATTTTCATGTAAGAATATATAAGATTTCTGGCAAATACCAATGCATATCCTAAGATAAAGTCTCATCTTTTACCTACCTCATGGCTCTTATTTGTACAAATGTATTTTTCAGATTAAAATAAACCATAAAATACTTTTCAAATTAAAATAAGCTATAAACTGATGGGATCAGAATTTGACTCAACATGGAAGGATAAGAATTTGGATGTGCTTGTTGATCTTAGGTTGAGCATGAGTCATTAATATGATATGTCAGTAAAAACCAACTAATCTGATTTAGTATTATATTTCAAGAAAGATATTTTCAGTAAAGTAGAAGACATATTAATGTTCTTGTACAAGTTACTGGTGACACCATTCACCATGTTCAATTCTTGTTACTCAGAAAGCTGTATTCAAACTGGAATGACTGCAGAAGAGGGCAACTGAGAAGTCAGGAAACAGGAGGTATCATATCAGAAGTCTGGGTTGGTAGAACAAGAAAAAAATGACTTCTATATTTAGAATCATTATTGTGTGAGAAAATCTGAGAAAATCTTTTAAATGGGCATTACCACTGGTACACAAGGAGATAAGGAACGCAGCAAATAAGGGCTGCAAATTTTTATTTTTCCCACCATGAGAAAACAAATTTTAGAATAGCTTTGGCATAGGGGAAGACACAAATCCTTTGGGGCAAATGACAAATCTTTTAACCTGTCCTGGTAGAGTTCAGTAAATCCCCATGGAGGGATTTTATGGTGGGACTTCTTGTGGGATCTGTCAAACTTTCTCCAGATCCAACTTCTTGTGGGTGATTTTAAAAAAAGGATGTAAAAGAAATCAGATATTTTAAGTAGTTGCAACAGCTTCCTAAATTTTGATGACTGTTTGACTAATCCTTTCAGTATTTACAAAAACTTAAGGTTCAGATTGAAGACAATCTAAGATAAGCAATGCATAAGTATTTTTCCAAACAATAGCAAGTTATAATGCTGTGTGTCCTTGTTAATGTTTCTTGGTAGGCCTTGGCCTAAGGAAACTAGACATATGTAAACAACAAAATAACTATTTGAAAGTATTTGTACAAATTATTTCAGTGAACTTGCAGGTGGACTTACACAGGCAGTTTTGGATTGGTTTTTTTTTGGTGATTTAATCATTGAAAATGACAATGATAGTTATTTTTAAATTACCCTCAAAATACAAGTTTTATGAAAATAATGCTCAGTTTTAGTCTTTAATTTAAAATATTAGTTTAGCTTATAATAAAAAAAATAACATCACTAATGAAAGTCTTTTACAATAAAAATTATGTCAACTCTAATACAGTAAAAAATACCACCACTCAGTCTGATCATTATTTTTTCTCTGTTTTTTAAAGAGAATTTTCAACATTGATGTATTGTTATAGAAGACTTTATATGATAAGAAAGAACGTTTTCTAGGAGGAAAATATTCCCTTAGTAAAATTTCCTCAATTTCCTCTAGCTTTAAAACTGCTTTAACTGGCTAAGGAAGAGCAACAGTGAAATGAAAATTCTGTCAGCTGTGCACATCCCCCCTTCTAAAAAAAAAGTAGGGAAAACCACCTGATCCTAATTTCTTCCAAATAAATAAACCTCAGATCTTATTTATAATAAGTCATAAGTAATGAGGGAGAAGGATGGTCTTAAATTCAGATTATCCCTTCAACAGGACTACTATTTAGCACTAATTGCTATATGTGATATTAAGTTTTAGACAGGAAGCAGCATTTTTATTGAAGATTTCTATTCCTTTATGTAATATGACAAGGGAATATTAAAACTTTCTAAAACTGCTTGGTTACTTCTTGCTTCTATTTGATTGTATGTAACTTCTTCTGTGAATTATCCCAAAGGAAGATACATACATTTTATGTTTCCTGTCTTTAGCTAGTTTTCTTTTTCTTAGGATGTAGTAGTATGCAAAATACATTCAATGTTTGATAGAATATGGTACAGTCATTACCTCTCAGAAAATAAAATCCAAGAGACAATCCTCTCATAAAGTAGAAAACAAAATAAAGCAGGGAACAAATGGCTGCATTTTTATTTGTACATATGAACCTATTTACTTACACATCCATAATGTAGTCCCAGATGCCATATCTACTCATTAGCTCATGGATTCTTGTAGCTAATGTAACAGCTGTGTTTCTTCAGGACATATTGAATTTTGAAGAGGCCACTGGCTTTGCTGACCAGCTAACAAGGGCATTTCATGTGAAGAGGAGGACTAGACAAAAGCATAGTTAGGCTTACAGAAGAAGAACATCAGCATATTAAGGTTGACAATTCTATGAAAAGAGCAAAAAAAATATATTTCTTTAATAGAAACCTTTCTATACTGTTCACATAGACAGTTGTGCTGTTTTGAAATCAGATATCTTTGAACTTGCAAGTTTGAAGATTGAAAGTTTGTTAGAATTTCCTTGGGGGAACCTTTCCTTTTGCTCTGTTGCTGGACAACATTCTGCATCTAGTAAAATAGAAAATAAGTTAGGTGTCTTTATGTGCAAACATCTCCTATTGATTTAAAAATCCAGCCTGGCAAAATATGGAGTAGATATTTAAAATGTGCATAGTGCATGAAATTACCTCACATTATGGGTAATGCATGCCTTGTAGCAATTATGTCACTTATGCTTACACTAATTAAGTGTTGATGTGTGAGCACTAAGTTGCAATGATGTTGTTAACTAATGTACATAAATATTCCCTTTAAACTGTAATTGCACTTTGCCATAACTTAAAAGAAGATATGCACAACTGGAAGTACAGAGTTCTGCTACTTTAAGAAACAGATCATAAACTTCAGACTGTCAGTAAATACAATGCTTGAGTTCTATGTTTTAACTTAAAGGGGAAAAAAATCCTTTTGTCATGGAGTCTGCAATATGCAATCCTGTCAGAAAAAATTTACATATTACCCATTTAAAAGGGCAGCAGCAACATGTTGGGTAAAACACTTCAGCCCACAGGGGGTGAATATCACAAACCTGAAGGATGCAATGTGACTTAATCCACATTTTATTCACAGTAGATGTTAACTGCACTGCATTTCTGTCAAAAGAGCAGAGCTGATCTTGGGAAAATTTGTAGTGTTCTACCCATTTGGTGAATGCAAGATTTATGGCAGTCTAATGTTAATGTTCCTTCACTTTCAACACTAGAAATACAGTCTTTGTTCTGAAATTGAGGCAGAACAAGATTCAGAAGTGTGTGCTGTCCAGAATTCTTTTTGTAACAGGTGCAGCTGCAGCATCATGTAACCACAGAGCAATACTGTCCTAGGAGAGCGATCTCAGGTCATTGCAATCCTGATAATAGCCAGTTTTGTAAAACAATTCTTAAAAAAATATGCCTTTGTGAGCTAAGAACAAAAGGAGTACTTTATCATGTATGTAACAAAATATATTGGTTTGCACTAAGAAGAAAATGAACAAAGAAAAAAATGGTCATACGATTCTATGCAGTGCCAGCTGGAGGAACAACTGCTATCTGATAAACCTCAACTATATTGAGAAAACAAAGATTGCTTGGGAGAAAAAACAAGGTGTTTATATGTTAAGTGCTGGGAACTGTATGAAATTCAATTTCTATCTTCAGAGTGGGATAATTCTGCTTCAGGAAAACTTTTTCAGTTAGTTACTGTCTCTCACAGTATTCTTCTGTGTCCAGCAGAAATTGTCCAGCACACAGCCAAACAAGTCCATATTATGTTGTGTGAAGAATAGGGTGGTTGGTGGGGCTCAAAGGATTATAGCAAGTGGCATTACATTGGGTTGGTGACCAATTACCAGTGGGGTTCCCCAGGGCCCAATTTTAGCAGTAGTGCTCTTTAATGTTTTTTATTAATTATCTGGGTACAGGAATTGCATGTACATTAAGTAGGTTTTCTGATGCTACTAAACTAGGAGGAGCTGTGGAATCCCTTGAGGGTAGAGAGGTCATACAGAGAGATCTGCATAGATTAGAGAGCTGGGCAATTATCAACTGTGTGAAATTTAACAAGACTGAGAGCAGGACTCTCCACCTGGGATAGAGTTATCCTGGTTATAGATACAAACTGGGAGATGAAAGGCTGGAGACCAGCCCTGTGCAAAATTTTGGGGCACAGCATAGATAGCTTGTCAAGGGAGGTGATTGTCCCTCTCTATGCTGCACTGGTGCAGCCATGCCTCAAGTAATGTGTACAGTTTTGGGCATCTCAACATAAGAAGGAGATCAAACTATCAGAGTGTCTCCAGAGGAAGGTGACTCAGATGGTGAAAAGCCTGGAAGGCAAGACTTATGAGGAGTTGCTGAGGTCACTTGGTTTGTTCAGCTTGGAGAAGAGAAGGTTGAGGGATGACTTCATTGCAGTCTACAACTTCCTCAAGTGGGACAGTGGAAGAGGATATGCTGATCTCCCCTCTCTGGTGACCAGTGATAGGACACAAGGAAATGTAATGAAGCTGCATCTGGGAGAAGTTTAGATTGGACATTAGGAAAAGGTTCCTCACTGAGAAGGTGGTCAACCAATGGAGCAGGATCCCCAAGGAAGTGGTCATAGCACCAGGACTGTCAAGAGTTCAAGGAGCTTTTGGATGATGCTCCTAGACATATGGTCTAGTTTTAGGTAGACCTGTGAGGAGCAGGGTGTTGGACTTGATTCTTATGGGTCACTTCCAACTTCAGATATTATATGTTTCTATGATTCTATATTTCTATGATTCTATGATTAGGAAGGCAGACATCCTAAGACCAGGACTAAGTGTTTCCCTGCAGTTGTGATATATAGCCAAAACCACAATTCTGATAAAATTTCATAGATTTTGACTGAAGTTACAACTATATGGTTTTAGAAATTCAAAATGGACTTTGTGGAGCAAAAAGAGAGAAAAAGAAACAGAAAAAGAATGAACACACAGCTTTTTCAATCTAGAAGTGTCTGCTGACCACAATGCAGCTTCATTGCACTGTTAAAAAGACTTTTTTACTCCTATGCAGAGAAGAAGAAAAAAATTGGAAACTTTGAAAGTTGTCATAAAATAGAATTGTTGTCCTCTAGCCAGCTCTAATAGTAATTAAAAATAGCAGCAACAGTATTGCCTTCCCTCCAAAACTAGAGAATATGAAATGGAATGACTCAGACTCAGAAGAGGCTAACCTACATCACTGATGCAGTTTAAAATGCAGTTTATGCATAAAAACCTTCAACAGCTGCATGATCAAATGTATTATTTCAGTTAAGTGTATCCATAAGGCAGATATGTTGATAGTGGACAATACATAGACTCCTTGCATCTGCAAAGTTGTTATGTACGGAGCAGATAAAACATTGAAGTCAACAGACAACCCAACGCATGTCTTAAATCTTCAGGGATATCATGTCCCCGGAGGCTTGTGGGAATATGTTTCAAAACTTAAAGTAGATGCTTAGCAACTAAAAGCCTGTACTCCCATGAAGTTAAAGCTACTGTGAGAGATGTTTAGAGGACAACAAAGAACAAAAAGTGTGTTTTACCAAGAGAAGCAATGCTACCATACATAAAGTACATAAATTATTTGAAAGTATTATCACAATTCATAACAAGAAATTCTTGAAGTCATCATAAAGAGGCAGACAGAACTTCAGTTACTCCTGCTGTTTCAATCTACATTAACCAGGCCTCTGTTCTGGTCCAGAAAAAAAACCCAAGCCGCTGAGTTTTTCAGGCCCAATACCCAACACTTGGGTATTTCCTCTAATATTGTTGACAAAATATAACACTGTACATATTTTAAAAACAACCTAAAACAACCTAAAAACTAAACAAGGTATTTTAAGAACAACATAAAATATTCACCCAATCTTCACCAAAAAACTTAACCTAGGCTTTCTGCAGTTTGAGTTTTGATGAATCATTACATTCAGTCCTGATTTATCCAAATTGCTCCACAGCAATCTCTAACAGCAGATTTTCCCATTGTGGAAAGCTCAAGTATTCCAATACACTGTAGATATTTTCAACAACATCAAAATGGATTAAGAGAAAATTTCTGGTGGGAAGAGAGCAACCAACATGGGATGGAATGACTTTTTGAACCCACAGGGAAGCAACTTAATGATGCAACATAGAGCTGCTCCAAACAAAACAGGCATCCTGACCTGCAATTCAGTGCAATATAGTTTGTGAAGAGCATGAACACAGCACTGAACTGCAGCCTTCACTCCCTGATGGCTGAATAATCCTTGTTATATGTTACCTTGGTGTGGTTTACTAATCATGTTTTTTTACTTCTGGGTGGAATTTGTGTTCACTTTTACTCCTGAATGTGCTCAGAAATGAGGAGAAGACAGCTGGGCCCTCCAAATGTTTTCATCCAGAGTGTTCCTGCATGACAAGTCAGAATTTAGGACTAGATGTGATCTGCACATAAGACAGAGTAGCAAAAGACCAGGAATAAAATCTGAAATGCCCACTCATGGTGAGGAGTGGTCTGCATCACCTCTGGATAAGTGCAAAGAATGAATGTTTATTTTCAGAGGACTAACTGTTCTGCAGACAAGGAGTAGGCCATAGTACTCTTCTTCATGGAGTAAGATACTCATATTGTGTTCACAAAACAACTTACTCTCTGCCTTCTTTGGCTAGAAAAGAGTAGATAGAGCTATGGAGAAACTTGTCCTTTCCTCCCCCTCTGCTTCATTGTCCCACATTAAATCTAGCCTAAAATCTGGAAAAAATGGCTTGGAAAGAAGCTGTCAAATAACAGCTATCATGATTCAGCTCAAATGTAGTCATTTCCCCATAAAAGTCAATTTCTTTCAAAATAGTCACACAGACACTTCATTTTAAAGATAGGGACACTGAGAATGCATCAATTCATGAAAAACAGAAGTTGATGTAAGCTAGCTTGCTAACTTAGAGCGAATATTTTCCAAGCCTGCCAGGCATGAATGTTTGATGTATTTCTGTAGTATCATGCATCTGGTTTCCACCGTAATCCAATGTGAGTGCTAGAATGTCTACTACTGTTAGTCGTGTGTCTTGTATCACAGCAAATGCCACAAAAAGATGACTCAAATCATGAGGCTGTCCTGGCTGCTACCAAATGCATAAGGTACAAATTGCAAAACACTGGCCTCTTTCTCTATCTCTTCCAAATGGTCAGGCATAGTGACATTCCTGTCCAGACTCTGTCATCTCATGTAACCTGGACTGGTTAGATTGGGAGTATCCCTATGAGTATTATGTGGGTGCACCATTGGCCTTTTTATTCTGAGGTGACGAAGATATTTCCTCAGCTGCTTCCCAAATTTTTGGGAGTCACACTTCAGACAGCCAGGCCTCAGAGTAGCCCTAGAGCAAAGGAAGCCTCAGGCTATTTCAGACCTCTCCAATGCCCCAATTCACTGCTTCTCCAGCTGCTTCTCTCACATCATTGCCTCTAGGCTGTCCCTGAGGAGAGAGAAGGTCCTTAATATCATCTATTCGCATCAAGCTCAGCTCACACCTTGTGTTGCAAGACAATTTGCTCTATGGAGGAAGACCGACCATAGCTGTTAACAATGCAACAGGAACCTTGAGTGCCTCCGGTGTTTCAGAAGCCACCAGCCACCAGAAACTCCAGATAGAGTACTGGTGTTGTACACAGAGTATATATTTTGCATATGTGTAAGAATACCTATATTGCATATATATTTATACAGACCTTTGTTATGCATTTCATAAATCAGATATTTGGATTCTATTCTACTTACCAGACTCTTTTATGTTATGTAGGCTGTGCAAAGAGCAAGAAATGCAAATGTGCCTGTTGTTTCTTATTTTGAAGTTTATCTGCTTCTCTTTCACATTAGTTTGGGACAAACCCCCCAAAAAACCCAAACAAGTTAGTTTTTAATTCAGATGTTTTCCCCTTTACTTTCTTTTCTCTTCCAATGAATTAAGTGAGTGTTAGATGAAGTAATGAAAGAAGTAAAGGTCTGTCATATTGGATAAGTATTAAGTAAGGCTCTGCAAACTCAGCAAGATCCAAGGCCACAAGACATTGCCTCTAAATGGGCACTGGTCATTGATAAAGAATTTCATAGCTGCTGGTGAAAGACATCTGAAATGGTATATGGTGATTCTGAATGACGAAGAGTTTTCTTTGCAAATTTCTCACCATTGAAAGTTTCAGAAATTAGAAAACAGTAAATATTGAAGTGCCATGAAGCAGTGGGCAAAATATCCTTTGCTAATTCCAGAGAAAAACAACTGGGGGGATCTTTGTGATTATAAGAAAAGATTGCTTTTCTGATGCAGCTACACATGGGTCACTCACGTATGTATTGATTTGATGTCTTTTTCTCACTTTCAATGAGAATTCAAGTACAGCTTAAAAAGAAGTATTAGAAACTCCAGCCCTCCCCAAAAGGGGAGGAGAAAGAAAAATTATATACTTAGACCAGAAGTTTTTTCTAAATCATAATAGCTGTTCTCATAATTCTGTAACCTCTGCATTATATATTTTTTTCCTGTTTTCTGGGGAGGTGTTTTATATGTGGAAATAGTTTGGTAGTTGCATTTTGGAGAAGGCATTCTTGTTATCTTTTCTTCTTTGTAGTTCTCAAGGTGAGACATAGTAACCTTTGTGACCTAATAGGGACGGTATTGGGCTTCTTTGGCAAAGGATTAATAATCTGGCCAGATCATATCATGATTCCCGTTTTCTGTTCTGTATGTGACACCTCTGCTTTCTCTTCTTAGCAAGTGTATAATAACACTCTTTTCAGCTTGTCATGTTGGATTACAACAGGATGACAACTGTACTCCTTCATGCAAATGTTAAAGATTCTCAAGCTACTTTGTTTTCTCTCACTCTTTTCCTCATTTCTGTGTCTCTTTCTTTGCTCGGGAAGTGAGTGGAGGAGTTTTGAGGGGTCATACAGGCAGATCCAGTGAAGCCAAAGAAGAGTCAGCCATATTTCCTTAGCTGGTATCACCAGCAAAAATATGACATCTGAAAAATCTCTTGCCATAGACTACCAGAGTGTTGGTAACCTACAACCTTGAAAAATTACCATTTTGGGCATAAAATCAAGTTACTCACTATCTGAAATGAAAATAAAATTGTTTTACTTGGCCATTAAAAGCAATTTCAGATCACTTTCTCGTAAGTGATCAGAATTTTAAACACTTAACACCAAAATGTGAGAGATCAGGAAGCAAATGGGTGAAATACAAAGGACTCATGTCTCAAAGATACACTATGAGAATCTGTCAACATTCTGCCTACCTGTGGCATCAGATACAGTTCTTGACTTCACTGAAGGCAAAGTTCACCTTTAATTTACAAGGAATCAAAAATCTGCTTTCCTGCAGTGATGAAGAGCTCTGTGAAATACTTGGTCACCTCTTCACCTGGTTGACCACTGGACACAGTTGCTTGAGTGCTGCTCAATACTCTGTGGAAAAAAAGTCTGTGTCAAAGAAAAGATATGGCACCAGAGGCAGGTATGGTGTCATGTCCTTTTGTCATCTCCTTCCTTAAAGAACCGAGGGCTGTGAAGGCACAACAGTTGCTGCTTGATGTTACCAACATCAAGCCTTTCCTGTGTTTCTCTTAATTAGAAATACAAAGTAAAGTGATGAATTCTTTGCTGTAATTTCAGAAGAGGCTCTGTCTATGCTGTCTTTTTCTTTTGTTGTAGTCTTGTCTGTCTTTTCCCCCTGAAGGTATTTATTTTAATATTCTGTTTTGTGGCTTTTATCATTCATTCTTTTTGACATAAAACTATGCTCAGCTGACATGAATGAGCTTATAAACTTTGTTCATGCTGTCACATTTTCCTGCTCTCATCAGAGAAAAGTGAGTAATCTCCGGTGAATAATTTGTTAAATTTAGCCTCTTTTTCCTCTCAAGCTACATGATTTCCTCAAATGCATCTATTATTAGATAGTGTTGCACAAACACTCAGGGCTTTATTCCATTTATTCAATATGAATATTCAAAATCTGAGATGTTTAGTTTGGTGGGAAAAGGTCAGGAAAAGGACAACATAGTATTTCTCGTTATTATTTTTCAAAAACAACTCAGTGAGTTAAAAGCGGAAGTTGTTGCTGTAGTTGATATAGGGAAGGCTGAAATTAAATTTCTTTTCTAGCAATCATTATTTATATGCTATTAATGTTCCTGAAGAAATTGCCTTGATGAACTTTTTCCATGAATTTCCTGAACTTAGCACTGGTTGCTATGGCTTGTATATTTGAGCAAAGACCATTCAAATAATTTTGAGTTTCATTTTTGAACTTTTTTTTAGTATATGTGGAGAACTGATTTTTGTGACATGATATATAGAGATTCAGGATATTCTTGTTCCAAGACTCAAATCAAAGCATCATAATGATAATTATTTTATTGCAATGTTGTAAAACTTTATATAAAGCAAACAAAAACTGAGAGAGCAGCTTAGTACAGTGGGAAGATTCACTTTTTTGAGAAAATGTTATTTATTTGGAAAAGAAGACTGTTGACATTTCAGGTTATATTTGATTTTTAATCTGTCTCAAGCAATGACTACATGGAAAGAAAGACTTGAAAAAACCTTTTCCCCAACTGATCAACTTGTAGGATTTGAAGGAACTGAGATCTATGGTTTACAGTTCCTATTTGAATAAACACAGTGGTTGTCTCAGTTGTTGTACTTAGTAAGTAAAATGAATGCTGTGTTGTCAGAGCTACTTGATTTAGTCTACCAAAAAACTGGAAATTACATTCCTGAACTTTTTATACCTTTGACTGTTCTGAAAGTAGCCATACTGATAATTCTTCCAAGCTTTTTCCACTGCCAACTGCATAGATATGCTTTATTGTGAAGAAGCTAAAATACCTTTAGTTTTGGTCTTTTACTTGTTTAACATGGGAGGAAATGAAAAAAAAATACTCCAGCAACCATCCAACCTGAAAGCTCAATATCACCTAAAGTTCTAAACCTTCTGTAAAAACCAATAAAAGACTAAATCTGATTTGAAATTTTGAAGTTAAATGAAATATTGAAGCTAAATTAATCCATTAAAATTAGTAATTGGAACACTCTCCTGTTGTGCAAAGCCTGTGGTTGCAACTTGGTGAAAACCCAAATGCTATGAACTTTAGTTAGGTCTTTATTTATTAGGAAATGCCAACTCTCTGGAAATGTAACAAGCAGTTAAAAATAAAATTTTAACAAATAATTAATTTGAAATGTCTTCTAGTCCTGGATTCCTAATTCTGTGTGGTAAGCTGCTTTTCATAGCCAACAGTATTCAAAGCTATTTTTGATATCTTAGGGCTACATTGCACTATCTAATTGACTTTCTTTTTTTCTAAGACAAGCAACCAGAACGGAAAAACAATGAGTCCTCATTAGGATTTTGTATGATGTTAGTACTTCCTATCTCTACTGGAAATATATAGAGTAATGTAGGACCACATTTGCCTTCTTTCTGGGTCTGATGATATTGACCGCATAGCATAAATTTGTGTTAAATTAATAATTCCAGATATTGCTGCTCTTTCTTATTGCCATATTCCAAGCAGAAATAATTGCTACCAATCAATTTGCACTTTTGCTATTAAATTTTCTCCAGATCTTGTGTCAATGCTATGAAGGGATACAACAGAAGAAACATCTAGAAACTGTGTCCCAGACTGAAGTACCCTGTCTGTGCCTTGGGAAGGTTAAAATTGTTTAATTGTGAAAGGCTGTTGACTGGAGATATTCAGGAATTGAATCTGCACCAGACCTGCTGCCTGGGGAGAAGGACAGTTTGCATAGCTCCAGTCCCACCAGTGAGGCCCCATCTTGTTTAGTTACAAGAGGAGGACTCAGGAGGACTCCATCCTCTATTGAAGTGCGAGGTAACAAAGTAACATAGTCACAAAGGATGAGGAGAAGGCTGAGGTACTTAATGCCTTTTTTGCCTCAGTCTTGATTAGTAGAGTTGGTTGTTCCCTCAGTAGCCAGAGCCCTGAGCTAGCAGATAGGGGTGGAGAGAAGAATGAAGCCCCTGTAATCCAAAGGGAGGTGGTGAGGGACCTGCTCCAACACCTGGATATAAAGTCTATGGGGCCAGATGGGATCCACCCGAGGGTACTGAGGGAGCAGGTGGAAGGGCTCACTGAGCCATTTTCTATCATTTCTAGCAATCCTGGCAAATTGGGAGAACCCAGCTGACTGATGTCAGCAAATGTGATGCTCATCCACAAGTAGAGCTGGCAGGATGATCTGTGGAACTCCAGGCCTGTCAGTCTGACCTTGGTGCCTGTGAAAGTCATGGAACAGATATGGCACATGAAGGATGCCCAGGCAATCAAGCCGATCCAACATGGGTTCATGAGGGCCTTGAGAAACTGACTTCCCATGGCTTGGATGGAAGTACTCTTTGATGGGTTAAAAACTGTCTGAAGGTCTAGACCCAGAGACAGGAAGTAAATGGAATTAAATCCAGTTGGTAACTGGTCATGAGTGGTGTCCCATAGGACTCAGTATTGGGGCCGGCTCTCTTTAACATCTTTATCAATGATCTGGATGAGGGGATCGAGTGCACCCTCAGAAAGTTCACAGATGACACCAAGTTGGGTGGGAGTGTTGACCTGCTGAAGGGTAGAGAGGCTTTGCAGAGGGATCTGGACAGGCTGGATTGATGGACCCAGGTCAGTGGGATGAGGTTCAAAAGACCAAGTGCTGGGTCCTACATGTGGGTCACAACTACCCCAGGCAGCACAACAGGCTTGGGACAGAGTGGCTGGAGGAGCTGCCTGGCAGAAAAGGACCAGAGGGTCTTGGCCGAGTATTGCTGAACATGAGTCATCAGTGTGCCCAGGTGCCCAGCTGGATGGTCCTGTATCAGGAACAGTGTTGTGAGTAGGACCCGAGAGGTGATCGTCCCCCTATACTGGGCACTGGTGAGAACCCACCTTGAGTACTGTGTCCAGTTTTGGGTCCCCTACCACAAGAAAGACATTGAGGTGCTGAAGTGGGTCCAGAGAAGGGCAACAAAGGTGATGAGGGGTCTGAAGAGTAAGCCTTATGAGGAGAGGCTGAGGGAGCTGGGGTTGTTCAGACTAGGGAAGAGGAGGCTGAGGGGAGACCTTATCACTCTCTACAACTCCCTGAAAGGAGGTTGTAGAGAGGCGGGGGTCAGTCTCTTCTCCCAAGTCACAGGTGATAGGACAAGGGGTAATGGCCTCAAGTTGCGCCAGGGGAGGTTCAGGTTGGATATTAGGAAAAATTTTTTACACTGAGCAGCCCACTGGAATGGGCTGCTCAGAGAAGTGGTTGAGGCACCATCCCTGCAGATATTCAAAAGACTAATTGATACGGTGCTTGGGGATATGGTTTAGTGTTGTGGGTTTTTTTGTTTTCTTTTTGGCAGAGTTCATGGCTGGACTAGATCTTAGACTCCCTTCCAATCTAGACAATTTTATGATTCTATCTGATGTGTGGGTCTGCAAGGCACCTTTAAAAAGACCTTGGGCAACGTTCCTCTCTGGCAGCACAGATTGCTGTCACCTGTTCCCTTTCCATTTCAAAAACTGATAATAGTTTCAAATCTAGTCTTAGAAAAGAAGAAGTGTTAAAATCAGTTCTTACCACTACATTTGTGTCTGGGTCCTCCAGATGTTTTTAAACAATTTTTATTCTTATTTTAAACTATGCTGTTCTGTTTTCTGCAGCTGTTTGACTGACCTTTTCAAAACACAGGAGAAGCTAGTTAAAATAAAGAAAACCATAAAACTATCTGCAGAAGTAACTACTTTCAAGTGCACAAAATAAAGAAAATGGAAGCATAATTTTCTCTAGTCTCTTTTTATTCTAGGTGCCTTTGGTATTATTTGTAACAGTAGGAGGTGAAAAGCTTGTAGGCAGTAGGTGTGATCTTTAAGCTGGTGAAGTCTTAAAGGGTCTTGAACCCTTTAAAGGGTCTTTAATCTGATCGGGCAGAAGGGGCAGGCAAAGAACAGAGAAAGACAGCAGAAAAACTTAAAGAAAATGTAGAAAATATGACAAGCCTCTGGAGGCCAGAGAAATAACAAATGCAATACCATAATTACTTTTGAAAAGGATCTAAAAGAATGGCAGAAAATTAGACCAGTCAGTTTGACATCAATTGTTTAAGTCTCACAAGTGTTTTTAAAGGGTCAAATGTGGATACATTCAAAAAGAATAGCTTGAGAATAGTCAATTAGTGTGGCACAAGGATGGGGTTATGAAGTTTAAGTAATTAGTGTGTGTGAATATACATCTACATGTTTTAAAGATATTACCATGTGAAACTCTAGGAATGTGATAAAGCATGAAACAGTGCAATTATCTGACAAAATATTCCTGTGATTTAAGAACAAAGGCATGAAGTCCTCAAAATAAAGGAAAATGCGACAAGCAGCACAATTGACGGCTGACTAAATTAGGCAGCGGAATAAACATCCTATCTTGGCTCTTGTTGGAGTGACTCCATTTCATAGATAATGAGTCATCAGCACCAGAAAGCTCTGGGAAGCACTCCATACAGCTTCAGAAATTCCTGGTGATCTTGTGTGACAGATTTGCCTCTGTGTGTCAGAGGTGTTAAACACAGAGTATCAGAAAAATGGTGCCTTTTGTTTCAAAGGACTGAGAAAAATATCCTACTAGAGAAGAAAACATTAATCTGAAACTTTTTTCTGACATCAAAACCATTCAGCTTAATGTGTTGACTATGTCTACTCTTGGTGAGGCATGGAGAGGAGAAGTGATGAACTCGAAGCGATAGAGAAGCAAGTGCATAGAAAAAGATGGATCTGAATACACGAACGATATAATTATTTGGTATTTGCATAAAAACAACATGTTGCCTTACAGAATATTTGGAAGCCATATGCCCAGGTCTTAATAGGCACGGCTGAGGGCAGGGAAGAAGGGCATGATCAGAGGAATCATTTCAGTGAAGTGTAAGACCCCCTGTAGGGATTACAATGAGACACATATGTCTGATATAAAACTCACTCGTGTATGCTGATAGCAATGAAGGCAAGGTTTGTCTGCTTTCAGATGCTACTGAGTTAAGAAGCCATAGAATGCTGTAGGAAGGCGAGAGAGTAATTCTGTCACGTACATAGATGGTAAACTCTTCAGGTAACATGCAAGCCACAAAACTGGGATGAAGCTCTCTATGTAGGTAGAAAGTATCAGATTTCAGTTCAGAATTTTAAACTCAACCAAGAGTCAGATATTCTCTAAGAGCTGGGAAGTACACAGAAATCTAGTCATGAAAAATGCCATACAGCAGAGAGTTGTTGTTCATGTTATCCTTCTGCAGCATTTGTCATCAGAGCAATTAGACCATGCCATTTTGTCGTGCTGCCCACTGAATGTTAAACGGGGTCTGAGTTATATTTGCAGCCAATACTTTAAAATATTTATCAACCTGGACATATTCATAAAAAGAGGGGCAGAGGGCAGATGCAGAAAATATGTGATGCTCTGTGCGATACAACAGTGCTGCACGCTAATTCGAAGCAAACACTCGGTGCAACAGCTTTGTGTAGCTGTCTGTCTGTCTGTCTGTCCCTTTTTTTTCCCTGAAAAAGCTGTTGAAAAGACTATTTTTGACTTTGTTGGTCTCAACTGACAGAGTTGTTACTTGGCTTCCTCTGTGAAAGAAGATGGGATTAGGTTATGCCTTTTTTTTTTTTTTTGGTATGTTTGCAAATGGATACAGTCCAAAATCCCTGGAATCTTCTGTAGTTTTTTTAACTGTTCTGTGTTGGTGTTCATCAGTTATACAAAGTGTGCAGAACTACACATTTAAGAGACATCTGGCAGGAGCATAAGACTAACTGCTGTGTCTTATAGAGATTCACATCATCTAGTGCTACACAGACACTGAAGGAATCAGACTCTGAAATGTATCTGAGTGATTTCTGAACAATTCCTACTATATTGGCAATTTTTTCCCACATCTCCATTACTTGAAAGCAAATACCTTAGACAGTAGGGTCTTTTGACCCCACCACTTGGACATGACATTGCTGTAAACTTTTATCTGCTGTAAACTATTTAACCTTTTAACCTAGGTGGCAAAATAGGAGAAGAGGGCTATAGCCAAGTACCGTATTTTAACAAATTACAAATTAGAAGTTAGTATTGATCTAGTCCTATTTGTGCCATGTTTTTTTTTTATGGCTTTCCCAGTTGACTAAGGTATGGGAAGTCCTGATTATTTGCATTGTCTGCTAGAGATGAGCTGGAATCTGTAGTTTTGAACAGAAATCTGTAGGACAAAAGTAGTTCATGCAGTGTTGCCCAGTGAGTCCCTCCTATCTGTCTCCATTTGATTGACTCAAGCACAATTGCAAAGTCCAAAATTCTCTTGTATCCAGCTTCTCTTTTGGTCCTGGATTGCTGTATTACTGCCACCCCCTCAAATAGCAAGTTACTTCCTTGGGGAGCATCTGCTCCCTCTCTTTGCTGGCCAGGAGCAGGGGAAACAACAGTTTCATACATGCACGATGCAGGGGGAGGAAGGCAGTTGATGCAAATGGTCATTCCCTGCATGGTAGATTCCTCACAGCCTACTGCCTTCTGGCATAACATCATGTCCAAAAGAGAAGTGCAATCAAGGTCCTACAGATTTGTCGGCAGCTGCTACCTATCTACTTGTCCGGTTGTCATCACTAGTTCCTTTGTAACATCTCTGTGCAGTGTATGTTGTGACAGGTTGACTCTTCCCTTATGCACTATGTAGGTTTTGACAACTTTTTTTTCTTTCTTTCTCCCCCCCCCC
>BJBW01006027.1:38058-72851 GCA_004320125.1 Scolopax mira | reverse complement strand
TTTTTTTTTTTCCCCCCCCCCCCCCCCCCCCCCCTTGAAGGTAAATGAGAAAACAGTTAAGTATTTTATTATTTCTTAAGTTTGAAATATTTATTGTCCTAGCCTGCTGGTCAGATTAAAAAAACCATAAAATCTGAGTATGAAGGAACAACTGTCTCCCTTCCTCTGGAAGCAGAAAAAGCAGGAATAGAAAGCAATCCATGAGTTTTCTTTTATGTGCATATACTCACTCTGAAAGAAGGGTAAGAGAGAAGATTTCAAGACTCACATGCTGCACCTGTCATTTACAGCCCTGCTTCTCCACCACCTAGTCCCCTGCACAATAATTTGTCATTATATGGATTGGATTCATACTAACATCAGTTGCACCACCCAGGTGATCTACCTCACTTCATCACCAGCCTTTGTGTAATTTGGAGACTCAAGGCTGCTATAAAGTGTCCCAGTTTCACCTTTATTTTGGAGACTCATACACAAGAAGGGCACCCTAAGGGGCTTTTGTACACTGCCCCTTCTTCCCACTTCCCTCTTCCCAGGGCTGACCTGCTGCCTCTGCTGGGGCAGGTAGGGAGGCTTACAGGAGTCAGCTTGTTACTCACACCTGGCACAACAGGGACTGTAGCATGCATTGCACTGAATCTGCACACCTGATATTGCTGTCGTTCTTGCCCAAGAACTGCCTGACAGATGTGGAGTCAAGCATGTGGCGCTGCATTTCTAAATTAGTTACAAAGGTCCCTGTTGAATTTCAGCCTGACCTGAAAGCTTGAGAGCAACCATATGGCTGCCCTCCACAGCCGAGGTTACTGCCTTTAGATTCAGTTGACTCTTCAGATTTGAGTAGCCTAATTAAATCTGCCCACTTCTCCACATAGATAATTATCAGTCTTTCTATTACTCATGTTACCGCACAACCTCCCCTCTCGATGACTTTATTCATTTCAGACAGGTGCCAGATGGCAAACCGATGCTCTGTGATACTCAGTATTTCTATCACTTGGTGCCTAGAGTTTCACCTTGCTCCTGTGCGTTATCCTGATGGGGATGATTACTTTGGTTTGCTCTAATAAGCTCTGGAGCATGGGAAGTGATAGTGTGTCATTGCTTTGGAGGAGCAGTTTAAAGGCAATGAACACTGTTACTGTATATATAAAAAGGCACTGGCTGTAGCCTCTTAGACTTGCAAGGAAAAGAACAGATTTTATGTCTGCTCTTTTATGTATCAGCTTTCAATTTCAACAAGTATATTAAGTGCTCTTTAGGTTAGGCTGCAATTTACTGAAAGAACCCCAACTCAAGGTTTAATTATATAGACCACATTTTTTCCTTATAACAAAGTTCAACACAAATAAGCAGTGTTCACTACTTACTGATGGTAGTAGCAGCTGTAAGAAAGCCAAAGTGGCCACTAGAAGGTGCATTTTGCATTTATCTTCAGCACACTTTGCAGCCAGAGATAATGGGTGGGGGTAAGTCCGTTTTCCTTCTGAAATTGTAAATTACATGAAAAAAAGAAAAAGAAAGAAATTGAAACATGAATAGACAAAGACTTTGTTTATTTATTGCCACGAGAGACCCATTAGAATTCAGTGCTGTGTTTCCATGGCATCCCAGAGACATAAACAGAAAATACAGGCTAATACATTCAGTTAGACAGAGATTTTAAAGTCTAATGCATGATCTAAATATATATCACATATGCCCACTATTTATTTATCTGTTCTATATACTACAGTGAGACAGAGAACTCACTAACTATTCCAGGGCTTTAATCCATTTACAAATGTGTCTCCTGCAGATGTTCAGTACTTGTGTGAGATATAAATATGCGGTGTTATTCGGTTGCCTTTCAGATTCCTCTCATTTCTCTCCATACCATTCTCCCCTTCATTACTATCCTCATATCTCTAAGTATCTCTGTAGTATTTCTGGTTAGGAAGCCCAAATAAAATTCAAAGATTTTGCCTAATGCTTTCTTTCTAGTGGGCCAGACATCCCTGCCTGCTTGTTGAGTGTTTCAATTTATGACTACAAATGTTAAGGCTTGTGCCGTTTCTCCCTCCTTGATTTGAAAATATCCTTCCCAACACTGAACAAATAGTCTAAGCAGGACTGTCCTTTCCTACCTGCAACCCGTAGTTTAGCTTCAGTGTACAGCAATTATAGGACCAAATCTCACAACCAAAATGTCAGAAATACTGTGGAGCAGACAGCACCTCTCTTGCCTTCAGATTTTCACCTGATTATGTGAGGTTTGAGTGGAGCTTCTTGGTAATGCTGCAAGAAGGCTAGGAGGCTATGCCAGAGTGGAAATTACCTTGGAGGGAGCATTTTAGGCTGTCTTTCCTGTGTGAAGTCTTCTGGTTTGCAAAATCACCTCCCAAGGGATGCAGATGCCCATTGTTTCTTGAGTCATTTAAAAATCTAGTATACAAAGTATACTAGTATATGCTGGAGAATGCTGCATAAGGCACAGTCTGGACTTGTCAAATAAATAAATGAAATAGGACCCTGTTTCACTGAAATGTTTTGAATGGGGCTTTTCATTTGAAAAACTGCCACGATTCATATCTATTATCTGCAAGAATTTGGAGATTCTCTGGGTTCTGTTAAATCTAGTGGGAGGTATCCCTGCCCAGGGAAGGGGGGTTGGAACTAGATGATCTGTAAGGTCCCTTCCAACCCAAACCATTCTATGATTCTATGATATTTTTCAATGAAAAAGTGTTTACTAATCCCACAAGTCTAGAAATAAAACATCTCTTCATGACATTGTTCTGCCCCTTGTAAAATCCTGTAGGTTCAGAAAGTAGAGGCTTAGGTAACCTGCAAACTGCATGAAAGGTCAAGGCACAGTCTGTGAGCTAGACACCATCTAAATATCATTTGTCCAAAACAGTACCTCCCTTTGAATCCTGGAGTTGCTGCGGTCTGCTGTAGATCTCTCACAGCATTTTCAGCTATCAGATCTGAGACTGAGGGAATTCAGACACACCATGAATTCTCATTCAGATCATGAGTTTCCTGCATCTCTGAGCAGGAAACTGAGGCTCTGAGGTTCCCAGGCCTGAGGTCAACCATGTCTCTGAGAGTGTGAAGTGATCCACAGCTGTCAGATGAACTAATGGGAGAATGAGAACATTGCTGGGGGAAATCTGCTTTGTTTTTGGTAAGAGTTTGCTAAATGTTAAATTTTTTTTGACCAGTCAACAGCTTTGAATGGGAAGTCATTGTGTTAGAAATATCTCAAGCACAGTTAATTCTTATTTTTAGTGGCTCCGTTTTTAATTGATGATTCACTGTGCTGTGGTACAGCTACAGAAGAGGAACCGGAGCTCTTTTGCTTACAGTTACCTCCCTTTTCTGCTGGAAAGGGTCTCTGGGAAAAGTGTAATTTGGCAAGGAGTGGAAATCACTCAGGGTGTTTCTCAGGTAGCCTCTTTCTCATGAGATAGGTACATTTGAGATGGGCAGTGACACAGATAATGGAGAATGGTTACACATGAAAAAGCATATAAAGAAAAAGAAAACAGAGGTGTATGGTCACAGCAAATATCAGTGTAGTCCACAGGATGTCTAATTAAATCTTTGGCAGAAAAATAAAGAGGGGCATTTGTAAATGTATTCGAACATTCTTTTCTTGCATCATAGAAAAAAAGGATTAAATTCACAGGAAGAACAAGGGAAAGACCAGTAGGAAAAGGCATGTGGGGACGTAGGAAGGAGCACAAATGAAGGGAGAGCAACGTAAAAGGAGTTTTGTGAAAAGAAGCTGAAAGACATTAAAATGTCTATGCTCTCAAACATATCTTGCAATTCTTCATCACCAATTTTTCATTGCATATAGTAGTTTCAGAACAGAAACTTTTCTGTCAAGAAGTAGACTGACTTGATAATGTTTTATTTAAACAAAATTTATTATAAATAAATTATGGATTGTTATAAATAATTAAATATAATTAATTACGTAAACCCTTATAAATATTATTTATTCTAAATAAAAAATATTTCTTTAGAGTTTCTTCAGAGGACTGTTTTGTCCCTCTAAGGTAGAACCTTAGCAGAAAGCAGCGTGACACATAAAGCTTAGCATGGATATCTGAAAAAAATGCTTCTTCTGTACCAGGTTGTTACAGGCAAAGTATGTTGGAGAAGTTTTTGGAATCCAGTTGATAGTCCAGACTGAGGTTATGATTTATATTGTAAAGTACAAACTGTCTCCTTATTAAACTAACAAGATTTAACTGTGTTCGTCTCTTGCATAATCTACTGCTGGATCAAGTGTATTCTCATAAACATCCAAAACAGTACTGCTGAAATCAATTGCATCTGTGCAACTTGTGTGCAAGGTTAAATTTGCATGTCAAACATATCACAAAAGGTGATCGTGTACAATGAGTGAGATTTGTAACTGCAACAGAGGACTAAGTTTACTATTCAGTTTCCAGACAGAGTTGTCAGAGACAGCTCAGGAGGGAAGGCTGGAACTTAAAACTAGACCCATCGAGATTTTTTGCAAAAGAAACGTAAGAGCTTCTAAAACAGGTTTTAGAGGAGCAGCAAAGTTGCATCAGCATTTCTGTCTGGGCCAACTGAAATCTGATAAGGCTGCATACAGCACTGCTGAAAGCTGGAGTGCTCTCACAGGACTGACTGGGATGTTTCCTGTTCCCATGTTTACTGCCAAGGCTCTAGAATTAGGAGATGTTAACTTGAGCTACTTAATACTGCTAACACAGCTACTGTTGCTGGTACTAATATTACAGATAATGAAAACACTATCAGTTTGCAATGGATTTAATAGTTTGGGAATTAAATAAGTCCTAGAAAAATTTCTACACAACAGCACAGGGAGGAATATCTGGTCTGAGACTGACACCAAACTCAAGCAAAGCAAGCAGGTGGCTTGGACAGAAGATTGCTGGGTTTAAGGTGGCTGCTGCTAGTGGTTACTCACCTGCCTCTCACTTCACCTCTGGCAGTGACAAATGGGTTGTCCAAGGAGATCCCTAATGTACCCATCTCTGTGGGTACTGATCACTTCTGTTCACACCCATCACTACCTGATTAGAGAAGTCCTGACCCATCATACCTCAGATAAGACATATTCAATTTTGCTGACAGTGGAACATGAGCTTTGGATTTGTGGAAGCTACTTGGTGCAACCTACGGGAGGCCTTGAACTGGGTCTTGCTGCAAGGCTCCATTTTTTCTGACTCTAAATTATTGGAGAAATTCCAATGTCAATTTAATTCTGATATGCAAAAGTGAAAAAGATCGTGGCCCTGTGACTTTATTTCTAGCTTCAAATATGTTGGCCCAGATATCATTAAAAATTATCAATACATTTACATTTAAGACAATTTGAGGTGGAAGTCAAGATTTAAGTACTCTGTGGTAAAACCAAAATATGAATGTATCATGCGTGATTCAAAGATAATAATTTCTATATTATTTTTATTACTTTCTTGAAATAAGAAGACAATGAAGAAGTAGATCAAAAGATTTAATATCTTTACACTGTCTTAATTGTGATGCCTATGATATTTTCATTGCCTTCTGAAGAGAAATGAACCATTACTACCATCTGTCTATTAAAACAACCTATGTAGATTGGTTTCGAATTATAAGTACTATGCACCATTGAGTATTTAAACACTCAACTACTATATACAAGAAAATGGAAATTCTGTATTTGCAAACTTTAAATTTTTTCTCAAAAGACCATTTTATGCCAGTTCTTGCTAGAAAAATTAACTTGCAATTTACTCCCCAAATCAAATATTTAAAACAGATAAATTGAGGAGAAATATTAAATACATTTAAACTTAAGGAGGATATGAAATTATCCAAGTATATTATCTTATGTCCTAGCTTTTCTCTCTTTGCATTCAAGACCAGAAAGAGACAAGAATAGGCCATGATTCTCTCACTTTTCCCAACTACACTAGTTTCGGACTGTAGTAGTGTTAAGTTTCTTGACAGTAGCTTTTATTTGGTTATGATTTGTATTTGTGATGAGAACACTGTTGATAACACAGGGGTGTTTTAATTGTTGCAGAGCAGTACAGCATCAAGGCCTTTTCTGCTCCTCACACCACCCCACAAGTGAGTAGGCTGGGGGTGTACAAGAAGTTGGGAGGGGACACAGCAGGACAGCTGACCTCAATGGACCAAAGCACTATTCCATACCATATGATGCCATGCTGAGCAGTAAAACTGGAGAGTGGAGGGCCTAGAGAGTAGACAGGGTCTACATTTGCTCAGGGACTCCCTGGGGACTGGTTGGTAGGTTGTGAGCAATTTTTTACTGTTGTATCACTTGTTTTTCTTGGTTTTGTTTTTTCCCCCCCTCTCCACCTTCCCCTCCACCCCTCACCACCCCACCCCCCTCCTTTTAATTATTTAATCTGTCTTTATATCAACCCATGATTTTTTGCACTTTTACCCTTCTGATTCTTCCCCCATCCCACTGAGGGGGAGAGTGAGCAAGCCGCCATGTTGAGTTCAACTGCCTACTGGTGTTAAAGGACAACAGCGATGCACGTCATTGTTGGGTCCTCTATAATTGAGTGAACAAACTGGTTCCCTATGGGACACTACAGTGATCTCTCACTGCAAACAACAAGGATTAGATTTCACCAGGTTTGCCTCTGCCTATCTCTTAGAGGTTATACTGTCTTTTGTGCACTATCATACATCATACCGTGCAACATTGCACTCCTAAGCAACCTCATCTGCTCTCAGGCAAATACCCCAGGCCACAAAACACTACCATCAACACAATACTATGAAAACCTCATTCTGATAACTGTGCCCTATTGTTTCAGGTACAGTGAAATAAAAAAAATAAAAATCTTCACAGATAAAATCCCAGTGGTGACTTAGAACACAGAGCTGAGCACTAAGGAGAGCTGGACCATGCCCTGTGCAGTATGTGGACCTGAATCGTCAATCACAGAGAGATATAATTCAAAAAAAGGCCTGAAGCACCCTCAACCATTCTACTTGGGAACAAGGCATAACATTCTCCATCTGAAAAATCCAGTGGTGTAGACCCAGCCTCAATGGTTGTCATTGTTATTCATTTGAAAAAGAAAAAAATATGTTATTGCATATTCCGTCAGTATTTTTTTTCTGATGCTCATAAACAGCTTTAATTAACTGTGTAATTATAGACAGCACAACTGTAGTCCAAACATACATGAGGTAACACTTCTGTAATCACTTGACTTTGACTATCCTATTGAAATACTTGTTTTATTTATTCATTACAGTACTAAACCATTTTGAACTCCGTTCATACCTCTGTCTCATAGTATAGACATTTAAATGACCATATTGCTTAGTATCTGTGAACCTGGACTATTCAGTATATTTACCTTATAACATCAGGAAAATACAGTCCTCCTTATTTCACCGGAGGAGAAAATGTACTTTTGGAGTTTGCTGATGTCTTGGAAAATGTAGTTTTTATATATAAGATTCTGAGTTAAGATAAGGCAATTTGGGGTTATTTCAGTCATTCAAACCTAGGTGTAAAGAGTATTGCGGAAAAGATACAGTTAAGAATGTGTTGAATCTCAAAAAAAATAACCCCTTAAATTTCATAAACTGGAAAGAAGTAAAGGGGTGTTTAACAGTTGTAGTTGCCCTTCTGGGGTGGCCCAATTAGTATTTCCTGCACAAGGAAGCTAAGTTTCAGTTGGTGTTAAGCCACATAACTTTACTAATGGCACTGAAGTGAGTCATGCTCTTTGCATGAATTAGTACAATATTAAATTTGTCTTAATTAATATTTGGCTCCTCTTAGTGCAGAGCAGAAACTTTGGTTCAGAGGTTAGAAGAAAGTAAAAGAAGAGAGATAACCAAGTCAAAGTTTGAATAGGTGAAATAATACATTATTTTTGTGCCTAATGGCACTTGAAAACTGTGGAATCTTTCACAGATTCACTACTTGTTTGTTTACATCACCTTGTTTTTTTGAATTGCACATTTATGCATTACATTAACATTTCATGTGCTGCACACTGAATTTCATGGTGACACTAAAAATTAAATCTGACTACACTAAGCTGTGGATCAGACAACAAAGAAAAGTGTTAGAGAAGCATTCTTAAAAACCTCCATTGTTAGGCAACAACATGAAGAGCTCTTTTTGTTGTTGTTGTAAATGTGCTTATAAAATATTTCTCTCTTTCATTGTTTGCCACATTAATTTTGTATTTTAGATGAAAAATTTAAACCCAAACAAATATTTTAAAATAAATGACATTTGTGAAGTGCTTGAAAGGTGCCACTTGAAAGTGTGTTGCTCAGTTGTTGGATATGTAATAACATTAGCAGCAGCCTAAGCTTATCCACTCCTTGGAATATGGAGCTGGGAGACATGAAGGTTGAGAGCATGAGGTGGGGACAGCAGGAGAGCAAGCCTTTCACTCAGTAAAAGGCTGTAATTGAGGATAGTTTCTTTCCTCAGGGGATGAGCTCCTTTTCAAGGGCTCATATCTCCACCTATAACTGATTTGCTATATCCTCAGTGGGGGCTGTGCTGACAATGGAAAAGGAAGCAGAACTCTCTGCTTGAAGATGACCTGTTGCTGCTTCTTTCTTCATGAACCATTAAAGAAAACATGTGTCCCATGTACCTATTTTGAACCGTAAGTGCAATTTGTGTCTGTTTCTGACTAAGGAGGGGAATGAGGCCAACAATTAAGCCATCTGGAGGCTGATGACCTTGCCTGCAGAGCATGATGTGTCAGCGGTCTGACTGTCTAGCACAAACGATTTGACCTCTCTCTTCCTTGGGCCTGGACAAACCCAGTTGCACAGTGACCTGGACCTGGAAAGAGGCAATTTGTGTGTCCAACATGCCTTCTTTTTTATCTGGGACCCTTTTCTACCATTTGTCCAGTATGGTATGTCCCATTGCTGTGCAGGAAGCCTCCATGGAGAGGCAAGGATGGGAAAGGGTAGAGATGGTGGGGATAGGGGTGAGGACAGAGAAGACTGAGAAGACAGTGAGGATGGAGAAGGCAAGAGTGACAGGGAAAGCCTGGTGCTGCCCAGAGTTCCTTTAACAGTCAGTGGCAGCAGCAGCAGGAAGGGCTGCAAAGCCACAGCCTGACACCAGGTATTCTGGGCCAAAAGCATTTCTCAGCCTTCATTTTTTGCTCAGTCACCAAGAAGACAGGTAAAATGCAACCTTGAAACTTTCCAAAGAAAGAAACAATGTGTTTTATCCTGAACCTGAAATTGTGCATTAGCCATAATGCATTTGAAATGTTATGAGCTATCTCAGATCCCTCTCATCTGGATGATGAAAAGCAGGAATATTTCTTTGACCCTGGTGAATTGTGGCCACATTTCTGTCCCAGATGAGTAAAAGCCCAGGGTCTATAGTCTAAATGCTTGGTGGTCTCTTCCAGGGGGAATGACAAATACTTGATTTTGGCTTTCAGGACTACAGAATTTTCTGTGTTTTTTATGTAGCTCCAGTTCAATGAATTTTTTGCATTTCTTTGTCTTTGTTTTCAATCTAGATTAATATGGACCCACTGTGTGGGAAAGCATGTCCGTTCTTTCCTTTCTAACATATAGTTGTTTTCTGCTTTTAGAAAGGTGTCATGCTTTCTATGCATGGTTGATAATCAAACATCAGAGGAGGTTTCCAGTGCTCCTGACACTGCATAGTAAAAACTGGAGTAAATTCCTTCATTGTATCTATTCCCAGTGTTGCTGCCCTACAGTTATATGTTGGCCCCAGGTTTGTTCATAACATTCATTGTCAAGAGAAATGTTTCTTTAAAACTGAACCTGCTGTGCCTAATCATGTAATTTGTGTTTCATCCCCTGATACTGGTACATATCAGACATCTAACAGCTGAAGAGTCTTGTAGGAGTGGGTAACAATATCACTGTCTGCACATCCAGTTCCTGGGGGTTTTGAAATTGTACTAACATTTTCGCTTCTGCGGGAGAAATGGTCTAACCTTGTGAACTCTGCAAGTCTAAATGGACAAGTGCTTTCACTTAGCACAGGTTTGCCAACTTTACAGGGAGCCCAGGTGTCTGTGTTACAAGCAAGAAAATGACCCTGATGTAGTAGGAGAAAAAACTACCTTAGCCACAATAAACCATGTAGCAATTATTAAGCTGTTTTCCAGATGAGATTTCTGAGATGCTTCTAGCTTTATCCCATGTCAGGCTATGTCGTTTCATATAATACTGCCAGTTCCTTATTTTTCCTTTTTATCCTTGAAGAGAGATTGTTCACAAGGATTACTCTACTTTATTGTCCAGAAATATCAGCTATGATTAATACTCTGCCTTGGATAGTACATCATATTTTCCCTTTGGGGCACCAAGTGCAATGTCCTTTCATACACCTTTCCATCCTGACAAACAGGTTCAGCTATATTGTGTTTACACAAGGACATATTTTCCGATGTCTACTGTCTGCACGCATTATCAGATTGGACTGCAGTATCTAGGGCTTGAGATAAATCCAAGCTAAGCAATATATGCCTATATGACTATCGAAAACCTGAATTTTAGAAACTGCGTTGCATTATCCTGTTTTGCAGCTCACTACAAAATAAAAAGGAAACATGAACAAAATAAAATCGGGGTCTGAGTTCACAATATAAAATATATATCAGACTGTTGCTAAGGAAGGAATCAAATTAGTATTTTTCATTCAGTGAATTAAATGCAAACATACCACAGTATTTTAGCTCATTGCTAAAAGGGATGTTCTTATACTCAAGACATAAAGCAGGATTAAGCATCACTAGCAATCTGGGAAAATTCTTTGTTCACCAATGGAGACTCTTTGCTAATTCAAGGGTTCCTTTCTCTTTCATTCTTGTGACTGTATTAAATATCTGCTCTCCTCACTAAGTGATACGATGTTTATGAACATGACCAAAGACTGAAGAAATTATTTAGAATTAATTATTCTGACAGGAGTTTAACTGTTCTGAGGGAATTAAGATATTTCAAGTGAGAAGGAGGGAGGAAGGGAAGAAGCAAGGAAGGAAGGAAGGAAGGAAGGAATCTTTCTGTAGCTGTTTTTTCATGTTGTTGTATCAATAATGATGACTAAGCATGAGACCTTCTTTCCTTTTAATTACCCCATTATTCTCCACAGGATTATGCCACTTATGCTCATATTGTGTTTTCTTCTTTGCCTCAGAGCTTTTAAAATGCTCTTTCAGTCTTCTCCAGCTTTGTAGCACTTTTCCTGGATCCCACACTTGTCGGAGTTAAAACGATGGCCCTTAGGGTCATGTTTATTTTACTGTCAGTCTGCCTACCTGTTCTGCAAAGTACATTTAACGGAAAGCTAAATTGCTATTGAATGCAACCACAGAATGGCCACAGATAGCTGAGAGGTCTCTTTGCAACTGCTGCATATATGACAGATAAATGCAAACGATATGTTAGAAAACTCTGGGTGTAATTCTTTGTTCAACTATACATTTACATCTTCTTCTGTACTTGATGAGATGTCTATGTAGAAATTGTCTTCTATTTGTAAGCAAGACAGAAGATACAATGAAGAAATTTGGAAGCTGACCTAAAACATTACATCAATTCAGGCCCTGAAAATGTCTAGACACACTATGAGCAGATAATTAGCCAGTTTTTCAATCATGCACTTTGATGCCAACAGAAAAATGTTTAAAAGTGAATAATTATCCTATTTTTATTTTGTTTTTTAAAAGCCAAGATATATTTGTTGTAGTTTACTATAGACTGTTTGCAAAGCTTGCTTTGGAAATGAAAGCCTTTTTATGCAGCTTAAATTGCTTATCTTTTTATTTCTAGAGTTCTATCTACTTAGATTTCAAATAACCAAAACACCTTTTAAATGCATGAAATAAATAAAACAGAAAATAAGCAAGCAACCAAAAAAAAAAAAATCGCTGTTTATTCCTCAATTAAGAATTTATTTGGCCAGTTGCAACCCAGAGTGAATTTTTACAGTTGAGATATAAACTGCTGAAAATCTATTTTTTTAAATGGAAATGCTGACAGACCTTTAGCTGCAGTAGTGTTCTAGAGAGCTAATAAAAAATAAAAGTAACAACACAAATCTCTTTAACTTTTGTGAGTCATATATGTTTTTCTGTCCTCCAAGAGTGATGTTGAGCATAGGGTAACAGCTTCAATGATATAATTGAAGTGTAAAGCTCAGTAAACTAAGAAAACAAAAGTTTTCTTCAATTTTTGATCAATATTAGTGGGAGAAGGTTTCTTAATACCTCAAAAGCCTTTTCCATTCAGTAGCGAAATAGTTAATTGCGTGGTACAAAATAAGAATTGTTGATGTGTATTCCTGAGCAGATTGGAGGCTTGAACCAAAACCCTTGGGACCCCATTGAAAGGCTTTCCATGGCATCATGGAGCCCTCTCAGAATGGCATCACTCATCACATATGTAGCCTTCTGCCAGTTTGGTTTGACAGCATCAGCTGAAGAAGAAACTGTTCCCTTGAGCACAGGATTGAAATCTCAAGTAGCTTTTCATACATGAAGTCCAGCAGAAGCTGGCTTTGCCTTAGGACTTAGGATTCAGTTCCTTTGAAGAACAGCAGAGGAGAACAGATACATAAGAACAGAAATTTTACGGGATCATGGATCTAAGAAGCACTTGTCTAGAAAACGTCCACCTCTAGGAGACGCCTGGGAGGGCTGTGGTCCAGGTGCCCCTTACCAGTCTGTGCCAGCTTGGCAAACAGGGTGTTGGGCCTACTGTCTGCCTTCATCCCAGCCCTTGAGAAAATGATTGCAATAGCAATCTAGGTGGGAAATCTAATGGGAAATTGGGACTGGCACTTCTAATACACTTCATACATGTGCTCCCTGCTTGACAATACTGAAGGGAGGTTTAATAATACAGAAATTTTGTGTTATTTGACTTTGTAATTTTAAAAGCATATTTTTTTTGCAGGTGGGAAATGTTTTCCAACTGATCCTGCAAATCCCAAATTCTGTGAGTATTTATCTTGACAGATTTGTTTCCCTTTAGTTTAGAAGATTATGAAGTCCTTGCTGTGATATGGAAAATAAACCCGCTTGTATCGACTTTAGTAAACTTCATTCTTACCACTTTTCTTTATGTCTCACATTGCCATAATGTATGCAAAATGCTTAGCTACTCAAAACATCTTTACAGGTCATTTTCCTTCCATAATAGCCAAATCAGCAGCAAAAGCACTTCATGGTTTAAATGTACTGACGGAAGAACTCTGACTGTAGAAATATGTACTATATAGTAACTTCCAGAGTCACAAGTGCTCAGGATTTTCACACAAGCAGAGATTTCTTCCCCCCCCCTCCATGGGCGAGAGACAGTTTTTGGCTCTATGCTTTCAAATGTGCCCTTGACCTAATGACATCATTGATTTTCCATTGCTGTCTTTATTCATACTGGTCTATGAGGACAAACCATGCTAGTGGTATCACTCAACTATTAATTGTGATCTATATGATAAATGCAGGGCAGAAAGCCCTTTGAAAAAGAACAGCGTTCAAATAAATGTTCTCATACATGTAGTAATAGACACCCAAGGTGAAGGGGATATATGTGCATATCCTTTGCAGGGCTGAGGAAATTATTTCAATACATTACGCAGTCACTTCTTCTTCTTGTGTATTTAGGAATAGATTTTCATTTGCGCTAAGTCTCCTATATACTCTGTCAGGGAGTAGAGGGACATTTAAATGAGTACATCCTTTATGAACAGAGGTGAAAAGGATCTTATCATAAATAAGGATTAGACTTTTAGGGTAGTGTTTAATTCAGTGTGAGAAGATGCTACATAAGCCATTTGAAGCCAGAGAGCTATACAAATATAGGATCTGTTTGCTATGTAACTGACAAGGCTGATGGCAGAAACTGGGCCATTTTTACCGCGCAATCACTGATCATGAGAACAAAGCCCATGTTGTTTCCAGTAATGTCAAAACTGATATATTGTGGTGGGGTAGGCTGTTGGTTACTATAAATGGTCACCTCTCTCTATTGAACTCATATAAAGGTACTTAATAGTCCTTATAAGAATGGCATTTACCCAGATTTTCTAGTATTTGTAGAAAATATCTATTAGGAACGACATTTTGAGGGAGATACCTCAGTGAGCTGCAATATGCTAAAGCAAAGAGTCCTTGTTGTGGCTAGTATTTTGTATGCCAGATATTCTTTTCTTAACTGAATGAAATGAATTGCAATAGTCTTCCATTTGAAGAAGGCATATTTACAAATGAATGAGATTTACAGTAGTGGACATATATGTAGTTCAAGTAAGCTGCAAAAGAGTTAATGAGACCTTACTGTACTTCTGCATGTTGCTGAACAATGCCAGTAGGAGTTTTGCACCCCAAAGCAGTCTAGCAGTATTTGCACTGGGTTAATTAGTTTTACCTCTACTTATCCGTTTAATTAGCAATGCTCTCCTGCTTCAAGTTTCTACAGGGATACCTGTAAATGTCTCTGAATGGACTTTAACTGAGCTTTCTAGAAAGATGCACTTATTCAGAGGCAGTTCAGTGTCTTTACACCACCTTTAATTGCACAATTTGTCATAGTCCTTAAGTAGGTTCTGAGTTTCTTAACTAGAAGTCAAGGGGAATTATGTTCCTTATAACATATACAAGTATGTTTCTAGATTGAGATGTGAATGTATGTTATGGGTATTATATGAGGCATTCAGACATCAGAAATTTGGAAATCCTTTAGAGTCCAGAAATGAGAGTTTATTGGCATCTATAGCATATTGATAGTATTGCAAATTCTGCCCCTATGTGTTCAAACGATTTTTCTGTGAAAGAAACAAATCTTTATGGTGCTTTGGCCAGTTTCACTGTTTGTATTTGGAGAAAGAAAAAGCCTAACACAAATGTGTTCCTTGGTACCTATTGTTTTACCTAATAATTCTTCTGACTATGCTCTAAGTGGTTGATTAGCTGAATATTGGTACCTTTTTATATGACTTGTATATATATAAGTACTGGGATTTTCCTTTCTGACACTAATGTAAGCTGCACACTGCCAATATACTTCAATTATTGTTTCCCTGTGTTGTACACAAGTGATCAGTATTACTCTATATGTTTTAATAACTTTCCAGACATGTCATAAAATATAGCATCACTTTAATTTCTTATTTTATTCATTAGGTTTTTATTTGCCATTTTCTAATCCTCTCTCTGTCTTGATACACAAATGATTTTGTGGACAATCAGCAAAGTAAGAAATCATTGATTCGGCTGTATTGCTTTTTTTTTTTTTTTAATTTTATGCTCTACTATTTGTTTTTGGAATGTCTATATACTTTTTTTATTGAAATGGCAAAATTTCCTTCTGTGCCCAATGTTGATATAGGTTAACTATCTAGATTTATGCTTGTCAGCAGGGTAATTTTACAAAACATATCCAATGTCTTGGCAAATCTAGTCTGTCATTTTATATTATTCTGTCAGCAAAAAGTCTCTACCTCCAATACTTATCCGTGCATTTTATTTAAGAATTCACCCAAGTGATACAGGTGTAACTCCTCTGTGACAATCTGAAGTTCACTAATCTTATGTCACAGAGGTGAGGGAACATGGAAAATAAGATACTTTGCAAGTATGTGTATTGTGACTTGAATCCAGAATCAGACAACTGACCCATTTAGCTGTTTTCACTTGCTAATAAATGTAATTTTATTTCTCAATGCTGCAACATATTAGTAACCCTAATTCTTACTGATACTTATTAAATGAATGAAATTAAATTTAACAGTGGCAGTTCCTTAGGTTAGCAGACAGGTGCTGCTACATTCCTGCTGCTTTGCAATCAGCTACATGCTGAAATGTTAAATGCAGATCTCTTAACACTCAAAGCCTAAATCTGATCATATTTACCTTCCTTTTTTCACTCCACTTTTCTATTTTGTCTATTTCCAACACCTTTCACAGAGCTTTTCTGCCACAATTTTCTCTTTGGCATGTCCTTCTTAAACTGGACCACAAAGCTGCTCGGTAAAATCTTCCCCAAACAATAACTTATTCGTTGCTGAGGAGAAACCAGCTAACAGAATGATCTATTTACCTATTTATTTTAGGATCCGACTGTTTGTTTCATATATAATAGGGGAAGGAAATTGTTAGGTAGTTAGATGGGGAGTGAGTGAACTCAAGCTTACAGAAAAATACATGACAGTGAATGTGGGAACAAGCTAGGGGGTGTTGAATGATTATGCAGAGAACGAAGAATAATGAGTTCTAACTCATAGAATTATGAGCAAGGAAGGACATTTCTATCAGCCATCAATCTGGTTTTTTTATATGGTGTTTGTACCCTTTCTACCTTCTATATGTCGACATTTACTTTTTTGAAGCAGGAGCTCTTCAGCTTTAATGCCTGAGAAACATCTAATGTTTTGAGACCCAGTGCATCCTTTAGGATGCCTGAAATCTCAGTGAGAGCAGAATCCCATCCAAAGCAACACTGAAACTATAAAATGTAATGGACTGCTCAGGATTTATGCAATCTCATCTTACTAGTGGCTTTTTTTTACAATATTCTTTTGCCCACTGGTAGGGATCTTTTGGCTGCATTTGAAACTCTAGAAGTTTTAAGTTCATTTTAAAGTGCTTGTTTATGCATTGGTAAGAAGTGAGTAACAGAATTCAGAAAAGGACTTGTGACTGCTTCCATTAGCAGGCAAAACCTGCAATTTTTGCTAAGTCATCTCCCCTACTCTCACAGAATGAATCACAGGATTGTAGGGCTTGGAAGGGACCTCTGGAGGTCATCTAGTCCAACCCCCCTGCCAAAGCAGGTTCACCTAGAGCAGGTTGTACCAGATGGCGTTCAGGTGGGTTTTGAATTTTTCCAGAGACAGAGATTCCACCACCTCCCTGGGCATCCTCTTCTAGTCCTCTGCCACCCTCAAAGTAAGTGGGTGACATTTATGTTTAGATGGAACTTCCTATGTTCAAGTTTGTGCCTGTTACCTCTTCTCCTGTCACTGAGCACCACTGAAAATACTGAAATACTCTCAGAATCAGTATAACAACAGGCTAATTGTCTAACACCAAGAGCATTTGTTTTATTTCTCAGTTTATTAAAGTATTTGTAAATTAAATTCTATTCTTTGTTAGATATCTACATTTTCTTTAATCTGCTCTACCCTACAGATTTCTGAAGTAACCTGTGAAACCATCCATCTCCCTCAAGAAAAGCATTTCAAGACTGACTCTTCCAGATTCACTCAGGAACTAATAAGATGCATGTCTATGTTTGCATTTATAATGCACTGGGACTGTGTGCCAATATTAGGTAACCGCATGTATAAATGATTAGATATGTGCTTAAAGCCCAGCTAGAGAAAATGTTGATATATGCATGCTAATGTTATGCTCTAAAATCCCCATTTCCCTTAGTTATGTCAAATGCAATGATTTCTTTTTTGTACCTTGTTACTGGCGGTGGTGGTGACAAAAATGTCCCAAGTGCTATATTATGCAGAGACAGCCAGTTTCTGCTGTATTTCTGGAATGGTCCTTTGAATCATGGAGGTTGCTCACTGAAGCCGAAAAGACTTCTGTCAGGGATGGCTCCTACTCCTTGCTGAGGCATTAGATAATACCCTCGGAAGGCAGACTGAGAGTAACATCATCTGGACTGCATTTACCTACAAATTCACCAGAGCATATCCACCCATGAGGAGCTTCTGTTAAAAGCTTTTATTCTCTCTGGTTCCTAAAACAGAGCATTTTAACCCAATGCATTTTCATCTAGTGCACAGATTCTCTTATTATTTCATCCCAGGCGTTCTCCCAGGCAAACATGGCTGTTTGCAAACTGCTATTCCCCATCTATAAAAGGAATGTCCCTATGTTGCTAACCTATGTCAAATACTTTAACCTGGGGAAGGCCTCTCCCCACTGCCTCCCCTCTCCCTGCAACCTTTTTAAGCCTGAAAACTCTGATCACGTGTGTAGATCCATCTAAACTATCTAGATTTGTGCAAGTGCAAAGAAATACCAGAAGTTGCGATGCTAACCAAGTACAAGCTATGGTGTACTTCTTGTAAATTATCACCTGGTATACTTGGGGAGTGCTGGGCGTGTGGTACTTCTGTACCACAGTGAGTGGTGAGTTGTGTATAGCTATGCTACATACTATATGCTTCATTTGAACCCAAATATTTCCTGAGTATTTTTGGATGTTTTCTTTTTGATTAAATATTAAATGGAAACATTAACACCAATAAGGATGAAACAATTATTCTCAGCTTCCAACCAATCTTGATTTTAGAGATACTTTTTTTTAATCAGAAAACCTTGAAAAGCCAGACATGAAAATGAGCATCTTCCTCACCAGACTAACAAATGTGTGAAATTTCATAGAAATCCATTCTCACAGTTTCATTATGCAGAGGATTAATGTTTAATGCTGGCAGGCTGCAGGTCCACACTAATAAGAAAAGCTACAAAAGGCTATTGTAAAGAGGAGGAAAATTTCATCAACATTCCAAGAACATCTAAAAGGTTTACAGAGTAAAAAGTTAGCTTGAAGATGTTCTATTTGTGTTCAAGCAATTTTCATGATGTAAGATGAGATTTTAATCATACTGTAGTTTGTGTCCATATTACCACATTTTGTCTTCTTTCATCATCTTTGACCTTGATCATACAGTTGTAAGACTTTGAATTTCCTTTCTATTTTATCCCTGTATAACTCAAAATGGCTCATTTTTGTTTTCTTACTTATTAGACTGAAATTAATATCCAGATTGCATTTATCAATCCCATTGTAGCAGTCAACAAAACATCACTGATGATTGTAGCTTTTTAAACTAAAAAGGAAATTATTCAGATTTCTGTCACAAATCTATTGCAGATGTCTTCTACAAACACTCTTGTCTTGAGGTTTGACAAAATATTAGCAAAAAAAATATAATAGAATTCATAAACTGATTGGAAGAAGATTCTTTAAAAAGCTTGGGTAGACATTTCCAGAAAACTGTTGTCAGTAGCTTTTTGCTAGCCTGGTTTTTCATTCTTAATTTATTCCACAGCACTATAAAGATTTGAGATGAGAATCCTTCTCTGTACCGGATTTTCTGTTAAGTTCAATATGTTCTGAATGTCACTTAAGAAGAACAGCTTCCTGCTTAATGCTAAGAAAACACTATTTCTTAGTCTAAACAAGCAAACAAACCCCCCTCAAAGGTATTGTATGTACAAACTTTGAACACTGTAATTGATATAAATATGGAAAGAAGCAATCTACTTTCTGCTCACAAGAAAAAAAAATAACATCGCAAAATGGACTAACTTGAACAAAACAGATGTCCTTTTCAGAACTATTACTTGAGATGTTCTGTCAAAAGTCAATACATCACCAAGCCCTGATGAACTAATACAGTAATTTTTAAGGTCCTTTTGAGGCTTTCTGAAAGCTCCTCCATATATTTTTAAAGATACCTCAGAAAACAAAAGCTTAGGTGAGGGTTTTGCCTCTGTAAATCTGCAGAAATAGTATTGTAAGGACAATCTCAGATATGATGTTTAAGACCTGCTGGTTCACAGGTAAAACAACTCAGTGAAACAACATCTTAGTTGTTTCAGTACGAGTTCATAGACTCTAGGATGGATTACCAGCACATATTTTTTCATCTTCATGGTCATATATGAACTGCATGTTTATTCAAAACTAATTTTATTTAATCTTTTGCAAAGGTTAGTGACCATACACATTACTGACTATTTTGAACATGATGGTCAATTGCGTTGTGAAAGGTTTAGCAACGGTTTCTTCAGCTGGGTTAGCTGACATCCCCTGGACTACCGTCAGTCTGCTCTCACACCTGTGCAGAAACTTGCTGTGGTGTTCCTGGATGGCATGGGGACTTGATGACAGGATGTGCTGGGTTTGCATACAAGCACAACCCTAACGCCCAGCTTGAACACAAATGTGGCGTGAATTTCCTCCATAGATTACAATAGTAATTCAAATACTTTAGATTATCCTGCAATGCTTGCCAAACAAAAATTTCAGATTAATTTTAATATTTTTAATCCTTTTAATTAGAGCTTTTTGAGTGCTGTATATGGACAGCAAACTACTCCCGACACCTTCATATGTTATGGAAGACAGCAAGAATGTAAGTATACAAAATGTCTAAACTCTTTGGGAAATGAAAGCAATTTATACCCCAAAAGACTTGCATCTGTCACAATTTCAGCAAATATATAGTTCCACTAAGTCATTTGAATTTTATGTATGAATATTCATACATTGTTCATCATATTTAGTTTAAATGTGTAGTCAAAGTATGTTTATGAGAAAGAACAGGAAAAGAGAGAAGGAAAGCAAAGGAAACATCACAGAAAAACAGAGAGAAGGAAGGGAGAAGCCAGCTAGAAGAGAAAAATAACAGCTTGAACTACCTACTGAGAGAGGCTTACCTAACAAATGATGGGATTGGACTCTGTTCTGTCTGAAAGCATTTGGTCAAAGGGGAAAAAAATAACTCTTCCTTGCTGGATTTCCTGGTCTTCAAAGAAATAGAAGTTTACTTTTTACTCCCAGTAATTAACAGCCTTAATTCATACATGCACACTTCTTCCCAGCTCTAGGGGTTAATTGATCTCAATATTAGATATGGTGCAAAAACCTGAACGGAACTAAATAGGAAAGCTGCTGATAAACCAATGAAAGATGCATCTATAGTGAGTGTTACTGTTACTTCAGGAACAGCTAGAGCAACAAATGAACTTTAAGAAGTAAATTTATCCTTTCAGTTTCAATAAATGTGCAGCAACTAATTCAGTAGCCACTTTATTCTGACAAGACAATGAAGGTGAACACCTGCACCTTATGAATGATGGAAAAAATAAATGTTTCTGTAATTATGATAATAATCTGGTGTAAAAATCCAATGCCAGAAGCTAATAAAGAAAACTTCAGATTTTTTGTCTTTACTGCTTTTTAAAAACAAGTGACTTTATCCCCCCCCCCCTTTTTTTTTAGCTGATATATCTGGTACACCTACTCAAAATAATTTTATTTTCTTTGAAAAAGTGCCTTCATAAAGGACGTAGTCTTTTTTAATTTATAAAGCTTCTTGAAAATGTGTAGGGGAAAAAAAAAAGAGCCTAGCTAGATTGCTTTAAAACTGTTGTTTACAGTGGCTATTTTCATAATAATAAATCTCATTTTCTAAGCAGCAGTTATGCTTTGTTGGTGTAATATGTGCATTGAAATCTCCATTAAAATTGTAATAATATTCTGACATGCACTAGACCAAATACCACATCATAAACTGTAGTGATAATAAGTTAAAGTAAACAAGGAGAGAGTTAACAGTATGATTATAGCAGAGGAACACAAGATGAGGAAACTTGCAGAAAAATTTTACCTGCTGAAATTATTCCAATGTAGAAGAAACTATCTGTGTAACATTCAAGACCAAGGCAGTGTGCTAACTTTAGTTCCCTATAGTGGGAAAATTTCATACTTACCCTTACTATCTTTTATTGTATTTCATTGTATTTCTTCCTTTCCTTAAAATGCATACTTCCTGTCCATTTGCAACAAGACGACATTCAAATGCTGTTGAAGGATGAGGACTGGGAAATAATTTTTTAATTCTTATTTCTTCAGTTGGAAAACAGGTCATAGTATTAGAAGTTTGAATTAATCTTGATATTAATTTTAGTGTCAAAAAAAATTTTAGTGCCTAGAAAAAACTTAATTTTCTGCAAATAAACATTTCCATTGTGGATGAATGTGCAGACATGGAAAGCTTAGAGACAGTGGTGAGTTTTCCTACAATTATCACAGGTGCTGACAGATCCAAGTATGTGGATCACTGCCTACTCACCTCCTGAAAAGGAACTTAAACCTCTGGTATCATTTTAACAATAGTCCTCCCCTGTAGGGCTTTTGGCACTCTCAAGTATACACTATGAGAAATATTTATAACACACAACAAAGTCTGACTACACCTGAAAGTAGGGATGGGGTAGCTGAAAATGTGAGGCATAATACTCAATTATAAAGCATTGTATAAAAAGAAAAGTCTGATAACCTTTCATTTGAAAACAAAAAGCTCTAGCGCTAAGTGCAATATATTTTATAGATAAAATTTGTCACTATAGTTACAATACAAAGAAGTGAAATCCACTATCGGTGAGAAGTGTTATCTAGCAAATTCTGAGCTTGAGTTAGAGGACTCTCTCTCTCCAATGCCTTGGAATAATTCACTAATGAATGCTCTTCACCTGGAGAAATCCCAGGCTAAATTTTCATGCCAAACCTAAATAGATCCTTTTTACTTTCCCGGTCACTTAAAAAATAGGCAACAAAAATAGTAAGAAGGGTAAAATGAAGCAGCAGAATTATTCACAGGATGTGTCATGCCTCACCCATGAAGTTTTAAGATTGTTTTTATTCTATGCCTTCTGGTGTGTGTGCATGGACTCTCTAGTTAACAGTAATATTGTTATTTCAGAATCAGTTGTGAGAGTTACTGTCAGAGTTTGCAGTGACACGTGCTGAAGACACTCGTTTCTATATAAATGTATATCAAGCCAACAACACTATAGCGGTATTACCAACAGGTTCTTCTTCTTATGAAGAAATAGGGCCTGCTACATTCTAATGTACAAATATATGTGTAGAACTTGAGTGTCCGGGTATTCCAGTTGAAGTGGGTTTAGTAACTAGGAACCATCAAAGAATGACATTGTGTATTGTGTTTTATTAAGGAAGCAGATACAAGACAGATAATGAAAGACAACTCTAGAAATATAACCTGATCTTCAGCCTCGAAGATATATTCCTGACAGACAAAAATGTAATTAATTTTAAATAAAATTTGCATGCTGAGATTTATAAATTTGATGAAAAGGCTTTCACCTTTATTTTCAATATGGGTGGTTATCCACAGAGCTCAGCAATTTATTCATATCTCTGCAACTGTCTATTTGAGGCAATTCTATTCAGCCTTTTACTGGATCACGATATAATGCTCCCAGTCCTGTATAAGTATGTTTTTCCATTTTAAATTCTTATTCATATAATTTTCCATTATTTCTTCTTTTTAACAGGCTCTGGTAATTCCTTGCTGTTCAGTCAATTTAATTTTGTATCTTTTAATGTGATTTGGTTCATCTTTGGTTTGTTGTTATCTAAGTGCAAATATCAGGAAATTTTTGTGAAATCTTAAAAAAGATTTTGTTGCAATCTTATTGGGGATTAATTTTACTGGTCTTTTCATTTACATTTCTGGCCTGGACAGAGATTTGTATACCCACATGTAATGCTGAAATGAAAACATTGCTCCAGGCTGTGCAAAGAAAAAAACCAAAAGAAGACAAAACTCACCAGCATGTGATTTCTTCTGCTTTATCACCACCTATACATTTTTAATTCTCATACATTCCCAGGGTAGAAATGTAAATCGTAGGCAAAGGCCAGTAGACTTTCTAGTGGGAATGAAAGTCTGAAAAGCTGACTTCTAGACTCCCTTAAGACAGGGACAAAAGTGGGACCTTTTAAATACACCAAATACTCACAATAGCTTTATTACTGCATTGCTACTTCACTCTGTAGATTGCATGAAGGCCTGGAGACTAATTTCAGCAACAGCCACAATTTACTAGCTATAGTAGCCCTCAGATGAATAGTTTCTTGTAAAATCAGTGGCAGCTTTATCCTACTGGAGTACGAATAAATCAGCTCTTATTATTCCACATTCATTTAATCCTGGGACATTAGTCAGCGAGACCTTTCTGCAGCCTAATAAACAGCAGCAGCAGCAGTTTTTCTTTATGAGAGTAGTTGTTCATCCTAAATTAGAGCCGGCATTAGGGGAAGGCAGAAACTTTCGCAGCATGATTTAAAGATATATAATATGAGACTATAATAGTGTATGAAAACTGCACCCATGTGTATAAATATAGCAGGGTTATCATTTTGCTATATGTGGGTTACTTTAGAACATGTGGGTTATTTTATCTGTATATCTTGAAAGTGTGTATTTTGTTGTGGTGAGTAGTATTCATGGTATCTGGTTATTTCCCTGGATTTGGCGGTGGCTTCTAACATTTTACATTTGCTACCTTGTGCAGGGATAAAAAAAATGAAATGAAGACACTGACAGAAAAGGATTATTTACCTGTAAGTTATTATTTCTGTTTTGCAACCCACAACCAAGAAAGCATTTCTGAGTTCATATTTACAAACAATACTTCACTTTAAATTGTTTGGTGGTGTTTTGAATGTGTCCTCTTAGTTATTGCAATATATGAAAAAGATGTCTGTTCCTCCTTCTAAAATCTTTTATTTTGAACCATTTCGATGATTCTGTACTATAATTTATAATATATATATATATATATATACACACATAAAAGAGGGTAATGTTCAGAATGAAACATGAAACTTCAGAAATTCAGTTTTCAAGAAAGAAAGCTGTTTTCCTGAAAGCTGTACAAGGGCTTCCATCTTCTTAAAAGTTTGTGCTAGGCCCTTAAGAGCTTTTCCTAGTTGAAAACTTCAGTTTCAGTTAAACTGCTTGCGATTACGTATTTGCTTGACTGATAGTTTCAGAGTAAAATTCCAGAGTTGTGGAAGTGAAAAACTGATGGATTGGCTCAGGATCACATGGCTTGTGATGAGTTACTTTGAATTAAGGCCTCTAAAAAGTTTCAGAATTTAATTTTTCCTGGTGAGTGCATTGTCTATACAGCTGCCCCAGTGTGTAAATGACTGTTATTGTTATTTATAGAATCTTCCAATTGAAAAGTGGTGTCTCTTGAAGTACTTATTTTATAAGAAGCAAAAATAGAGGATGAGGCTCTGACTGTTTGGAAGTGATACAAATATGTCATATTATCATTTGCTTTAGTTGACACTTTTCAGTTCAAACTGTCGTATGAACTCACTCTTATGTCTGTGTAAGCATATATATGCACACATAGGAAAGTGGATACATACACATTTGTAAATGTGTCTCTTTTTGCGTCACTGATATATAACAAAAATGAAATAAAAATGAACAAACATGAAAATAAATCTAATATGATCACTGCTTTATGGGTTAATTGTCTGTTTGTGACTAAGTGGCTCTAGGATAATTGCTGCCAAATATCTGGATGAGTCTTTTAATGAAAATTACAGCTTTCATGCTTGCCAATGGTGCCAGGAAGACAGAGCAATTGGAGCAAAACCATAATTTAGTACTGTACTTCCACTCACTTCTACCAAACAGAGACCACATCTAATGTTTCTGTTTCTATGCAGTTGACATACAGTATGGGAAGATGTTGATGCAAAATACCTGCTGTTCAAAATACTAGCAACTACAGGCTCCTACTCTCGTGAAGTTAGTATCTTCCAGCATCCTTTGTTACCTTTCATTCACACTGACAGCCTTGTAACAGTCCGGGAAAAGAACTGATATTTTTCCTCATGAATATTCTTTGAGTAATCTTGAGTGGATCAAGAATGAAACATCACAAATCTGTTTCTGAGTAAAAATTACCTGCTTACATTCAAGATTCATCCTTCCTGCCTCTAAAATCTTTTTTGCCTCTTTTCTGAGAGATGTCCCATGTATGTCCTGCCTGCAGTATATGTTATTGACTAGAAACACAAAAAGCATATCAGAAAATAGGTTTATTCTCAAAAACATCACTGCCGGGTTTTGCAGAGGTGCTGAAGGCAGACTTCAGCAAACCTATTTTTTTCCATGGGGTTGAAGTGCCTTGTTGGATAGGATGAAGACAGGATCTTTATGCACTGGCCTGCTGAATGTTGTTCACAGTTCACCCAGGACTGTGGAATGGACGGTGGCCCCCTTCACATACCACACCTCAGGCAGCTGCGTAGAAAATGTAGGTGAACTCACTCAGCCTTTTTTGTAAACTGAGTGACTTTCAGTAGCACTCAGACTAGTGCAGTCTAAGGTAAGTGCTATGTCTGACTTTATTTAACTAATTTACTCTGTCCTTGCTTGTATAAACAGTACACCTGAATTGAAAGGATCTAGTTTGAAATTAATGTGACCAGGCACATGCACTCTCGTGTTCCTACCTCCAATATCCCACTTTAAATTGTAAGCCTAAATAATTTTGAATGTATCTCATGGTGTATTATAACGTGAGTGTTTAGTGACAGGTGAACTGCTTGCCTGGAGGAGCTGATATGTTGAAGAGGAATAGCTATTGCTTGATGTCCTTCTTGCCACAGCAGGAAAGACCAAGAAACAGGCTAGCGACCTAATACAGAATTCCTTAATATCTAGGATGGTTGAAATGTGGATTGAGTTGAAGACTAGAAGACATCCCCACATTGTCCTGGGAGAAGGTGCTATGGGGAATGCCCATGTACAGTCTAAAAAAAAAAAAATTGGCCCTGCATTTTGTAACCCAAAGCTTTTAAAGGCCTGATGCTTTTTCCTTTGCTGAGCTGTAATACCAAGATCAGAATCTGACACAGGGAAAGATTGCCCTTGACAGGTTGTCTGCACCTTCTCAAGTAGCTGGCAGCAATCTACATCAGAGAGGGAAAACTGAGGTAGGCTGGCAGGCTGGCTACAGCCAGTACAGGGATTTCAGTCCACCAACTCCCCAAGAGGGGAATTGGAGGATGCTCTTGATTTACTTTTTTTTATTATTTTTTTTTTTTTTTATTTTTCACTTTCTTTCTAGCTCATTTTGATTTTGTCTTTGGAGAAGTATAGTCTCTTATGACATCCAGGGTTAAATTTCCAGCATGATATAAGGATTAGTTGCATTCTTCTCCCCATACCAGTAATGAATTGTTCAGCTCAATGCCTACATACTGTGCTGAACATTTACCCCCAGGGTCTCAAGTATCAGTGAGCAGGGAGGGCGGGAGCTCAGGAGACTTCTTCAGCTTGAGAGATCCCAGGACAGGAGAATGGAAAATGGCAATTATTGCATGTGGCAGAGAGAAAGGCTCAGGACTGAAATAGCAGGGGGATTGCAGTTCAGGATTAAGTCACGTTGCCAAAACAGCGTGGGGGAGGCATAACACAATGTGCATTCTCACTGTGCTCGGCACTAGCCCGCTCTGGGTTGTGACCCTGTGATCCTGTAAGTTGGACAAGGGCAAAAACACTGACATCGTGGGTAGTTCAAACAAATTAGGTGAACTCAGTCTTTAACACTCGTTTGCATATGCATTGCTCACCAGGGAATCCTCCATGGGCAAAAGCAAGTCTGATTTGCACACTCAGTTCTTGCCTTCGTATTCTGCATTGGCTCATTGCATGCAAATGTATGCATTCAGTTGCATGCACCCAGGTTTGGAAATCATTCCTCTGGTTTCAAGGAAGAAAAAGACAGAATAATAATCATTCCCCTTTCCCCCCTCCCCTCCCCCCTCCGCCCCCCCCCCTCCCCTGGCCTATTGTCAACAAATTTCAATTCATCACTGTTGATTTTGCTGAAACCTACTTTGGAACGTTATGGCTGGGATTGATGTTATCCAATGCCATTTTTATCAGGGTTTCACTGTGCAATACAGAGTATTCAGGGGAGTCACTGCAGGCTGCTGGTGCCCATGATTGCCTCTGACATGTACAGCTGAAAGGACTCTTATTCCAAGAATGATCTTCTTTTTTAGACTGTATTGAGTCGGGACTGATTTTGATAGCCAGTTTCAGTCAAGAATCATAAAGTTATTGCACATTTAAGACCGTCAGTATGAGAATCATTCTCTGTCTCGCTCTCCCTCCCCCTCTTACTGTTCTTTCCCCTCCCTTTCTCTCTCTCATCATTTCACAGGACTGCAAGGTTACAGAAAGGTCTAATCAATTGTCAAACTCTCCTTTATCTCTGAGAAGGTGGTAAAAAAATCTAACTGCCCTGCTGTAGGGGGTTCTTCTGACTACACAGCACCCTTTTTCACATACAATGCTACCATGATTAATGTCCTCCCACCTCAGACCTTGTTAAAACCTGTTCTTTAAAGCAGACTGGTGCACCACAGTGAGAGCAAGAGCAAGGTTGCATAAATCAACGTGTTCTCACAGCCCCCAGGATATCCATTATAGATGCCAGCTGGATGACTGGAAGATGGAGAAAAATGAATATTGTATCCTGTGGCCTTTTGCCTCTAATGACCACTTTTCAACATTTTTGAAGGCATGATTAAATTTTGATAACTGGGGAAGTCACTCTGAGCAGGCTGAAATAGAGATAAATTGACTGAGGGTCTGACATCCCAGTGGAGAGCAGGCAACTAATTAGTGTGTGAATCGCACTCTGAAAGAGATGTAAAAGGGAGGCTGGTTTAATCAGAGGAGCTGCTGAGGTACAGGAATAGTCAGGGATAATTGCGGCCTAGGTAGAAATCACAGGCTCAATGAGCAGCTTTTTCTGTCCGCTTGATTGGCAGCTGCTGACCTAGTGTCCAAAACCTTTGAACTCTTACAACAGTAACAGCCTTGTCAAGGCAATTTGCTTGCAGCTTTCTATGACCAGTTATTTCAGCTGTGAAGCTGGGACACCCAATTTGAAAGGGCACTTTGCTCTTCTGCTGCAGTGAAAGCTGGGCGGAACAGCCTCATTATTTTTGATGACTTTACTTTTGAACCCTTTATCTCCCCCCTCCCTGCCTCCCCCTCCTTGCCTCCCCCCCAAGTCCTCACTTCCCCAATGCACTCCATACACTGCATACGTACCCTTTCCCTGGGGACCTTGCTGTATGGATGAAGTGTCAGATCAATTTAGCTGTTGATTGCAGCAAGGGAAACCGGGGCAGGGGGAAGGACAAACCCCCACCACCCCGTGTAACACTGTGGTTTTATTGCAGGAACAGAGCTTCCTTGTTACCTGAACTGGTGATGCTGTTGGAGCTTGTGTTGGAAACACAAGCATATCTGGAGTTCCTTTTGCTCTATTTAGAGGAATTGAAGACAACGTATTTAACCCCTTTATTAAGAGGCTGGGATAGCACCTCCTTTAGTTGGAAATGGAGGATGTGCAAGAGATGACTAAGATAACGTCGTTCCTGTAATGCTTCCTATTTACCCAGTGTACACATGTAGCATTTTGTTTGTGGTAGCAAGAATGTTCTGACTTAAACTGGTGTTTAAGGGAATAGTAATAATCCCCTGAAGCTGCAGTAGCTGGCAAGGTAGATTTCTTTTTTTTTTTTCTTGTAGGGAAGGAGGGTAGCTGAAGGGAGAGTGAGAAGATAGAGAGGAAAGCTTGCTGTCTTATTCCATTTGGTAGTGTGAATTAGTGTTGTTCTGAATTATTTTTTTTTGCCTGGGGCAGACTAGTTTCTCTTTTTAAACTGATCAGTCCCCCTGGGTCTCGTATTATACCAAGGACCAGGATACCTGATGTGACTGGGTTTTGATGTGACAGCGTACTGTTCCTGCAAAGCCTTCAGCTAGGATTTTCAAAACCACAATTTTTCACATGAAAATGAGGGCCAGTTGTAACTTGGTCTACATAATTAGGCCCCTGCTGTATATTAATACTTTATTACTAGGTGGTTTAGTCTAGTGGTAGCTTGGGGCACAGCTACATGAATGAGGTAAGCTCAGCTGCTGATTGATAGCATGCTGGCTACTCCACAGTCCTTGCCCCTGTCCATGCTCTATCTGCAGTACACAGCTGAAACTGCCACGTTTATGCTCGCACAAATCTCCAATGAGCAGTATAAGGCTGTCAAGGCAGGATGGCTTTTGACTCTTCAGGGCTGTGATTGTGTCTCTCTTGCTACTTCTTTCCTAATGGAGGAGGGTTTCTTTATCAAAACACAAGGGAAGACTTTGGGTCTACTTATAGGCCAATGGTGTAGGTCCCCAAAACAGGTATTTTTCAATTTTCAATTTCTGTGACTCTGTCCTCTCACTGTGGAGTTATGGGTACATGGATGATCTCAAAAGTCCCTTCCAACCACTAAGATTCTGTGATTCTGTGACATCCATTTCCCAAATATTCTTATCATCTAGAGTGGCAACTTGGAGATCCTTATCAGAAATACATGATTGTAATAACTTTCCTGAGATGTCACAAAATTACTAGGGAGATTAGGAGAAGCTTGATCTATGTTTAACTTTGGATTGGTGGGAAAGCTCCGTGGAAGACAAGGCTTGCAGTTGTTATTCTGAACTAGGGTCAAAGACTTCAGAGTTCTGACTTTCTGGGTCACTACTATCACTACTGCTTAAAACAAATAGGGAAAACAAGGTATAAAAAAGGTAAATGTTTTGTCTAAGGCCACTCAAAAGACCAGGAACAAAGCAAATCATTATGGCCTAATTGTTGTCCTCCTTTTCTGATCCATTTAGGAATATTAAAAAGAAAGACCTAAGTCTTCAAATTGCTAACTAGACCGGGAGGAAAGAATTTGACTGCTGTGCATATTAAATATGAGGTTTGTGCTAAAAGTCACCAAAAGTCTTGCTGACCTGCTGTAAAGTAGTAACACTTTGCTTCAGTATTTGGAGCAGCAGAGAAAGCAGTGAAATTAAAAGAAAAAGCACTGACAAACCCACTGCAACTAGAATAATAACAATTTGTAGCAAAAATTATTTATGCATCAGGACATTGGCTTCTATGAAAGAACAAGATACTAGAATGCCAGAAATATGGGAATCTTGTATAAACATTGCTCATAAACAAATCAAGAATTAAAAGGTTAGCTACAGAGTGGAGGCACCTTAAAAACAGATGATTCTGGTGATGTCAGAATGTGCGTTTTCCTGATTCAAAATGAGAAATGTATTCAAACAGATACATACCTGCAGCAATGATGAAAATATGGGAAAACAATGTTTGAGATGCAGAACCACTTAAAACTGAGTTAATATCAGTGGAACATAATAAAAAATAAGAACTTCAATTAATGACCTTTCTTTTTCTACCAGTTTTCCCTTTATGATTTCTGACTTTGGTGGCAGATTGTGCAGCAAAATGGTTCTGAAGGTATGAGCAATAAAACCAGACACAATAAATTTGTGTAGGCCAGGCAACTGTGATGACTTAATTGCTACTTTAGTGAAAAAGCTGCAGCCATTATGTTAAATTATTAAAAATAACACCCACTGTAATTTATCAGAATTTTAGCCATTACTGCATTTTTTTAAAAAAGTATCAGCAATTTTAACATTACAATGTTTAAAATAATAAAAGTAAGCAGGGGTAGTTTGAAGTATAGGAGTCAGTACTTATGTCAGCCTTACCAGTTTTTACAGCTTTAGCTTTTGTGGCTGGAAGACTAAGATGAAATGCACCTTTTGTGCCCATTCAAGAGAGAAAGGATGGGATTGCCTGGCTAGGGATGAAACTGAGGCCAGGAACTGCAGGCCGCATTTTCACATGGTGTTGTTAATCTGATTTTTTCTTCTCATGCACAACATTTATGTGAAGGTTAAGGCTATGAGCATGCAATGCCAGCTGTTCATTTGCCAAGGTAACTGCAAACTTAAATTTTGTTGGGGTGTGGGCTATCTCTGCCTGTTTGTTTGTAAGACCTCATCTATCCAAACTCTGAAAGTAGCAGCCTTTATTAATAAGATGGTCTTCAGAAAGCAAGCCTTATGGTGAAGGACTTCTGTCTTGCCATTTATGGATATCTGAATATTTCAAATATTTCAAGTGAATTTTCTGAGAGGGACCCCAGAAACACAGGTGAGTCCTGAGATATGCTCTTTAGCAGAGGAGGAAGAATGTATGTGGTCCTGATTTGCACTCCTTTGAAGCCTCTACTTTGACTAACAGAAATGTTTTCATGTGTGGAATGAGAGCAGTTGGAGTTACCAGTCTCTCAGTGCTCCCATGGCTAGCACAACCCAAGCAACTTACTTACTCCTTTTGGTTTTAGACAGAATCAGAAGTTCTAGAATAGCCACACAGGTCAAGGAACTGAGGCATGTGGAGAACTGCCAAAGATGGAAAGACTGAGGAAAAAAAAGGCCAGAGTTGCTAGAGTCAGTTGTAGGTGTACAAAGAGCCGTAAACATTGATTTCACTGTGTGTGCAAGTTATGATACAAGTATCTCATGATCCCCCTACTCATGCTTTAAGAAAGAGTTGGGGACGAGCAGAAAAAGCATAAGAAAAAGCTATGACAGAAAAAGACATTGCTATCTGTGACTCTGGCAATAGTATAAACCAGGATTTTAAAAGAAAATTTTGCAGTGGCTGTACCTCCTTTGTCCAAATAGGTGTTTCCACAGTGTATACATTTACATACCTGCATGTATGTATAAACATGTGTTCCAGTGCATGTGCATCTTCATGTGGAGATACACAGTTGAACCAATTAATTCCATTTAATAGCGGTCTATAAAATATTGTGCCTTAAACGGCTCATTGTAAAACTTGTCATAATGGCAATTCAGTTAAATGATACTGTATTATTATTCCTTACGCTATGTGCAAAATATGTTTCTCAAAAAATAAAAATAAGAGCTTCAAGTGGTTTTGATATCTCTTTAACAAATACCTAAAAACAGTCTGGAATTGGTTTCCACTTCACATTTCTGTATTAATATAAAGAATGAGGAGAAGCATCTTTATTTCCCTCCATACTGAATCTTAAATTAGAATTTTTTCTTAAGTCCAACTTGTGCTAGAATTATTGCAGTTTATGAATCCTGTTTCTTGGAGATTTACAGCTACCACAGTCTCCAAATCATATTTGCTGAATTTACTGAGTTAACTCTTCTGTGTGATAGGCCAACACATTTTTACAAATGTGATGCTCAGTTACTAGGAGAAAAACAGAAGACATTTTTTAAAGGGCTACAAGGATCAAGATAATTACAGACCAGAGCTCTTAAATATTTTTCATGGAGCGAATTGCATACTAGCAGGAAAATACAGATCTAGAGCACAGAGATACAAGGCATTGGAAATATTGCTCAGAGGAAAAGATATAACAATAGCAGGGACCCCCCCCCCCAAAAAAAAGAAGAAAGACATTGATCCAATACACTTAAGAATTAAGAATTCTACAGTAGTTGAGAAGTGCACAGTCAAATTTATGATCACTCCTGGGTTGTTATGTGGTGTACTTACATTCACACATACATCCAATAAATATTCAATAAAGTGACTATCCTTATAGCCTTTAAAGTTCAAGAACTTGAGTATAGCTTTTAAACTAAAGCCATGTGGTGGGTTGACCCTGGTTGAATGCCAGGTGCCAACCAAAGCCACCCCATCACTCTCCTCCTCAGATGCACAGAGGAGAGAAAATAGAATGAAAAGGTTGTGGGTTGAGATATGGACAGGGAGAGATAGCTTACTAAATACCGTCACTGGCAAAATGGACTCAAGGAAAATTAATTTAATTTATTACCACTCAAATCAGAGTAGGATAACGAGAAGTAAACACTAAATCTTTAAACACCTTCCCCCACCCCTCCCTTTTTTCTGGTGAAGTGAGATGGGGAATGGGAGTTGTGCTCAATTCATCTGGAATGGGGGTTGTGGTCAGTTCATCCATCACACATTGTCTCTGCTGCTCCTTCCTCCACACACTCTTCCCCTGCTCCAGCATGCAACCCCTCCCAGAGGAGACACTTCTCCACAAACTTCTCAAACATGGGGCCCTCACACAGGCTGCAGTTCTGCACAAACTGCTCCAGCGTGGGTCACTTCCATGGGGTACAGTGCCATGGAATGGACTGCTCCAGTGTGGGTCCTTCATGGGCTAGCAAGTCCTGACAGCAAACCTGCTCCACTGTGGCCTCCTCTCTCCGTGGCTCCACAGCTTCTGCCAGGAGTCTGCTCCAGTGTGGCCTTCCCACAAAGGGATCACAGCCTCCTTTAACTGCATCCACTTGCTCCAGTGTGGGGTCCTCCACAGCCTGCAGGTGGATATCTGCTCTCTCATTAGTCTCCATGGGCTGCAGGGGGACAGTCTGCCTCACCGTGACTGTCACCACAGGCTGCAGAGGAATCTTTGCTTTGGCACCTAGAGCACCTCCTCCCCCTCCTTCACTGGTGTTTCTGTCCACAGTGTTATTTTTCTCACACATTCGAACTCCTCTCTCAAGCTGTGGTTTCTGGTTTTTTCTCCCCTTCTTAAGTACATTATCAGACAGGCTACCACTTATTGCTGGTAGGTTCAGCTTTGGCCAGTGGTGGATCTGTTGTTGGAGCCAGCTGGCATTGGCTTTATTAGACATAGGGGAAGTTTCTAGCAGCTTCTAACAGAAGCCACCATTGTAGCCCTGTTGCCTCCAAAATATTGTCATGCAAGCCCAACGCAGGCTAATTTCTGGAGATCATACCCACCTGTGGCATGCGGGAACACGGGAACATAAACTACTATAGCTTATGTAAGAAATGTTGTTATGTGAAGAGTTGATCTATCCTCAGGAGTAAAATATGTGGTGCTCTTTGCTAGACAGTGTTGATAAAGAATAAGGCATTGTTTAACCCTAGCTGGCAACTAGAAGCATGCAATTTAACTCTACCTTCTTTCTCTCCCCACCAAATGATGGGGAGAATAAGGGGGAAAAAAAAGGAGGGGAATGGGAGAAAAGAAATCCTCTTGTTAGTTGAGATAAAGACAGTTTAATAGAAACAATAAGAGAAAAGTTAAAAAACCAATAATAAAAAAAAATAATAATAACAACAGCAATAATAGTGATGATATGGGTCACTCACTGCCCAGTGAATTGGCACTGTCCCTAGCAGTAATTGCAGATTCCTGCCCTCTGACCAACCCCAATTTGTATAGTGAACATGATGTGTATGGTATAGAACATTTCATTGGCTATT
>BJBW01006027.1:10152-37969 GCA_004320125.1 Scolopax mira | reverse complement strand
AAAGAAAATTAACTCAGAAATAGCAAAACTACCCTATATCTGATGGGGATATATCAGATCAGTTTTCCAGGCTATATGAACATCATGTCACTTCATGATGATAATTTTTATTTGTTTTGTGGCTAAACACAGCAGGTTTTGATATTTTCTGTGATATGATGTGTTACAATACAAAGTAATTTAGACTGAAGTTCGAAATACAAATAGATGAGAAATTTTATAAACTTACATATCAAGGGTTAACACTAAAACTCTGAGCAAAATAATTAGTGGACTTTCCTTGGAAATGTGTCTGGGCTCAGCTGGAGAGAATTATGCGATTAAAAAAGGGACTATGAGAAGAGCTTTAATTCTTACTACTGACTTGTTTCTGTGTTGACCTGGGAAATGGAGGGAGTGAAAAAGGAATCTGGCTGTGAAAAGTCCTTTTGACTCCATTTAGTGTGTTGCTGCTTCTTCTAACCTTAGCTTTCCTTGGAAAAAAAAATAGACAGATTGATGGCAGATTTAACAGTTAAATAAAGATAATTTTTGTCAATTATAATAAAATTCAGAAAGTAGAAAGGAAGATCAAATAACTATGATACAAGCTAGGAAAAAACTGGGATTTATGCAGATAATATAAAAGTAGAGGATAGTGAAAGGATAGGAAATCCCTTTGTTTCTAGGGCTGTTTAATTGAGGTCACATAATTAAACATTATGATTGTCAAGGGGGACAGCAAGATATATTGCTTTTGGAATGAAACTGCCAGTGGATATCACTGGTAGCTCTACACATTTCTGGATTATCAGGGAATCATTTTAACACATATGAAGCTGTAAATAGAGGAGTGCAATTGGATTTTAGACATTGAAATTTCAGTTATTTGTGTGTGCATTTCTACCGGAGAAATGCTTAGGGAAGGGTGTCCACACTGCAAGACTGCTAATCAATCAGTAATCATTAGTTCATTACGTAGATGAATAAGTTGACAAGCAAGATTGGGAGTGGTATTTTCTAAAGATAAAATGAGTTATTAAAAATATTACTGACTGCACTCAAGATGTATTTTGAATTTTTTAAGGCTTATCTTGGTACTTGGGGATGAAAAGATGATTGAACTTCTCTACCTGTGCCTTCAGTTCTGCTTCAGGTGAGGATGAACAAAGAAGTTTAGGCAGTACCACAACTCAGCGCTGTAACTCTGCCTTCCACTGTGAGATGAGAGTCCTCTTGCAAATAGTTTTGTTGTGGCCAGCTGTTCCAAAAGGAAGAGGGTGAAGAAAGTAAAATGGTGTTTCTCAAAAAAAATCCATTTGTTTTGTGTCTTCTCTGAAAAGCAGACAAAGTGTTTTCAAAGGAATGAGAACTAATCATCTCTGAGAGAGAGACCACAGAAGAAGACAGAAATATAGCCAATATAATTGACTTTTTATTTTCAAGTGCCAGGGAGCTGTTGAACTGTTTAATGATTTCTTAATGCATTTCAAATATGACCATTGTTAGTGCAGGGCTTTATTGTGCTCAACTTGTGAAACATTCACGATTTGCTCCTAAAATAACTTCATGCTTTACACAGAGTTTTGGGAGAGCTTATTCGCAGTGCCTGGCTTCCTCTTGAGTGCAAGACAGCCAAAAAGCTACATGTGCTGAAATTTCAATATTAATTCAATTAATTGTTCTAAGGTAAGAAATGTTTTATTGTGTCTGAGAATGAGGTTCAAATAGGTGGAGTTATTTAATTATTAAAAACCAGACTGTCATAAAGCCAAACATTGCATTTGGGTTTCTAGCTTGGAATCCTTTGCAATGTTTTGAGGAAAAATTTCTTGTTATAGACACTGTTTTGTGAGTTTTAAGATTCTAAAAGACATTTTTAAGCCACTAACACTTCCATGGATGAGGCATCCACAGCTTCTCTGGGCAAGTGTCTCTGAGACCTTTTTCAGTGTCTCACCACACTAAAGAATGTCTTCCAAATATCTAATTTAAATCTCCCCTCTTTCAGTTTAAGACCATTAACCTCATCCTATGGCTCCATTCCCTGATCAAGAGTCCCTCCCCTTCTCTCCTGTAGGCCTCCTTCAGGTACTGGAAAGCTGCCATATGGTCTCCATCACCTTCTCTTCTCAGGCTGTCAGTTGACCAACTCTCTCAGCCTCTCTCAGGCATGTGAAGGCCATCAGCCTGCTGTCTCCTGGCAGATATGTCTGTATGCTGTGCCTGCTGTCCTAAGAAGCTGCAGTGGCAGACCCAAACTAAAAATATAACCACTGATCCTGTACTGAATGATGTTGGCAATGCCTCTTTTTTTTTTTTTCTTTGTTTTTTGTTCCAGTAGTACTGGAACTGTAGCTGTCTTTCCCAGCACTCTGCTTTTCACTCCATCTTGTTTCTTCACTATTTGCAGGATGTACAGATGGAAAAGAAGTGTTGGGTTAGCTTTGTTATCACCAGACTCTGAATACTTCTGCTACATGATTATGGATATTGTAGTTCACAAAAATAGGTTGAAAAAGAGAAGTAAGTAGCAAAACATAGAGTTGCAGACTCTATTTCTTTTGCTAAAAATCTCAAATATGACAACCTTTTTTTTTCTTTTTTATTTCTGCTATTCTGTTCTCATATTTTCTCTTTACTGTTGAAGGAAAACAATCTCTGACAAAATGGGAGAAAGCAGCAGGAAAAGGAAACTCAGAACACTATTCCTCCATTAAGCAAGTGAAGTCAAATAATTTTTGCTAACAGCCTTTACTCTGCCACTACTGACAAGAAAATAAATAAACTCTGGCAGCTCCAGCTACAACTAAGTCTGTCAAAAGGGCAGGAAATATCAGAGAAAGGTGAGTAGCTGGTGTGACCATGTCTAATTCAAGACACAATATTATTATAGATAAAAACTTTAACAGTAGAATGTAAAAGAGTTTGTGTGGCCTAATATACCCAAGACTGCATACATTCAGTGTATGAGAATACTTTCAGTCATAGCAGGCATCTGTGCCATCTGATAAGTACTCCAGGAAGTTAGCTTGAAGAGCGGCAAACAATCCCAAGGAGGTCAGCACATATATTGAGTAAACATGAAGAGGGATCACCTTTTATTGCTTTATTCCTTGCCAAGGGAAGTGGTTCAAGTGTGAGCGAGAAACCTGATCGTGAGACAAGCTAGGAAGAAAACCCACTTTTGATGCTTATAGACCTCCTCTCTCATCAACTAACAAGTGTTAGTTGAAGGCTCCTTGTGAGTCCCAAGATGACAATGGCAATGGGAATGATGTTACTCCTTGGAAATACCGTTGCAGAATCAAGTCACCAATAGATAAATAGGACTGCTATCCTACAGCTACGCACAGGGAAAGAGAGGTGTACAGGGACAAAAATTCTATCACTGGTCTTGAATACTGAATGAAAGCAGCTGCTGCACCTTTCTTCTCCATATGCACACTTAATCCCTGAGCTACAGATCCCTTCATGTATCAATATATACCAGATGTATATATGTGTATAACATATATGTATATACATACATATATACATATTTACCAAGAAAAATGCAAGACCTCTGGGAACTTGGTAGAAGTTTGTAAAAGAAACCAACCCTCACCCAGTGAAAGTAACAGACAAATTATTTTACTTGAATATTACATCGAATTCTGAGACCAAATTCATGCTGGTTTTTCATGTGGCTGATTCCCAGGGTGATGAAATCCTGCAGATTCTGGGATGTGCAGTCTCTGTTGTGGTTACTATGGCTATTGCAATGTTACTAGGCAAGTGAATGTAGAATTGTCCCGTCAAAAACCATTAAAGGCAAAGAAGTGAACACAGTGGTTTCAGAGAATGCTGGTCCTTTGGTATCATGCATTTGCTTACACCAACATTTGTGTTTACTGATTCTTTACAGTGAGGGTGGTGAGGCACTGGAACAGGTTGCCCAGGGAAGCTGTGGCTCCCCCATCCATGGAGGTGTTCAAGGCCAGGCTGGATGGGGCTTTGAACAACCTGCTCTAGTTGGGGGATCCCTGCCCAGGGCAGGGGTGTTGCAACTAGATGAACTGTAAGGTCTCTTCAAACACAAACAATTATATGAGTCTATGATTTTCAGACTGCGTATAAATAATCTTTAAATGTCTGGTTACTTGAACTTGTTTCATATGCATCTGGCTCTTTTCTGAAACACTGGAAACAAAAGGGTATTTTTAGTGGGATGTTAATGATTCCCTGTTATCAAGATAGCCAAGACTGCATAGTTCTTGCAATCGTAAGATTATAGAATACATGTCATCTGGTCTGATCTCCTGCTTAAAGCAAAACTAACTTCAAGTCAGTTCAGGTTGCTCCAATCCAGTGTAATTTAGACTACCTCCAAAGATATTCCATAGCTACTTTGAGTAACCTGTTCTGATTTTTCAGCTCTCCTCACTGTGACTTTTCTTGCATCTAATCAGAATTTCCCTTGATGCATCTTTTGTCCATGGCCTCTTATCCTTTCACTGTGTACCTCTGAGAAGAGCCTGGTCCTGTCAAAGTAAAGTCATCAGTTAGCTCACCTACCCCCAGCCTTCCCTCTCTTCATTTGGGCTGAAGGAACACACGGTTCATTACGTTGCTTCCAGTCTGCACCAAGGTTAGCAAGGGACATGTGAATTCAGTCTTCACCGATTATTCTTCTTTGCCTCATTGTAACCTATACAATGATGCTGCTGACATTTGAAACCTGTTGGATTGAATATTTATTACTGTGTTCATTTCCTTAGTGCTACATGAAATCATATAAACCCTGTATCTCTAGACAAGTGTCATTCTTTTCCAGTCTGTGTATATGGGTGGGCGTCTTTCTCTGCAACTGTCATTCTGTGTATGTATCTTCATTACAGAGTGATGATAGGAAAAGTGTGCTTATTTGCATAAATGAAACAAGAAGAAGATGCATAGTTACTATATGGACTCTGATTAGGCTATGAAATTACTAATTATTTTATTTGCTTCTGGAAGTAAGATAATTTCATGCTAAACTACTTAGATGACTGAGAAATTCAATTGCTTTTCATGTCTCAAGGTACACTTTATTAATTTCTTTTTTTTTAACATCCTTAAAAAAGATATTCTAACATACTCAGTTTTAACTGCACATCTTCAGAACTCTTATGTAATGATTCCTTTATTTTTTTTTCTCATCAGTGTTACCATGTTTGCTAAGTATAAAGGACAAATGTGGTTTCTAAATCCTGTGTTATTTTCCATGGAGAATTAGGATTAGCTACGTACAAAGATTACATATCAGAGTTTCATGTCTTACTTTTCATCAATGCCATCAGAAGTTTATTTTGTATTAAAAAACATAAGGAAGATAAACTCCAATCTTTCTAGCATCCCTAATCACAAAGAAAAGCTTGAAAGTGCAACCTTAATTTAGTACATACCCACTTCTGCATGTTTCTAGTCCATTTCCTGAAGGAAATAGATCCTACTTTCCGTAACTGTTTGTCCTCTGAAATAAATGGTGATGAGAACATGGGACTCTGGTGGACCTTATTCAGTCTAAAAATTACTAAAAAATACATTATGGTTCTACTGACAAAAAAGAGCCTTAGAAACTACAGATGAGATGCTTCTCACCAAGTATTCTCTACCCTGATTTGTTTGTTTGTTTTTTTTTTGTTTTTTTTTTTCCCACGGGAAACCAAGAAAGTAGAAATAAACAGTAAAATTCAATGAAGGTATGGTCCCTTCAACAAACCTCACTGGGTTATCAGCTACCATAACTGCCTGTTTAAAAATATGCTGGATTTTTTTTTTTATTTTTTTTTTTTACTGTGGCAACTGCCTAATTAACTAAATGAACTGATCCCACCTTTGCTGATTTTTATGATTCTGTACAAAGAAGCTAAACTGAATAAAATGCTTCTACTCGCATTCATTTTGCATTTTGAAACAAAATAATAACAATGTATGTTGCTGATCTCCATGGGGTTAACTGTAGCTAAATGGTAACACTACAAAACTGCTAATAAAACCTGTTGTCTGTTTTGGCAATTCCTGAAGAGACCTCACACACTCACTTTTTGAGAAGGAGTTGGCTGTTCTTTGTGTAAGGTATGGTTTCCTCGTAGCAAGGTTGAGTCTCAGAACCAAGCAGTTTTCCTCAAAGGCAGTGTTATTGCTTTTGTGGGAGGGAAGCACTACAGCTACCTATGCTGCACCTTTTCTATGGACAGTGAGTTCCAAAGGCTATCAATCTGTCCATTTTTGTGAGTTTTAAATAAGAAAGAGAAAGGGGAAAGGCAGAGATGGGGAAAAGACGCAAGACCTCATGGAAGGAATGTCTGTCATGGTTTTGTCTGGGATGGGGTGGGCTTCCTTGCTAGCAGCTGGTGTAGTGCTCTGTTTTGGATTGCAGTGGGAAGCAGGTAGAGAAATCGGGAGTAAAGCTAACCCCAGGATTTGAGTTGCATGTTATTGGAATTACTACAGCCAGGAACCTCCTAGCTAGTCAAGCTAGGAGCAAGGGGAGGAGTTCATAGCAATATTAAACTCTGTAATCCGGCCCGAAACAACCAGAGATGCAGATTGTAATGAATATACCTTTAAATTGTTGTAATGTATGATTTGAATTGTGTGTTATAGGAATTACTATAGAAGGAACCACCTGAACCAACTGAGGTCAAGAAGAAGTGCAAGTGCAGCAGCAACACGACGTGAGTTGGCTTTGGTGCCCAGTGCCTCCACACAGCACTACACAACACCACACACTACCTCTCCTGCATTAAAAGACTATTATGACAGATGGAGCCCAAAGTCATGGGCAGTTTGTGGACGTTTGTGGACATTTATGGACATTTAGCAGACATTTCACAGGGATGGTCCATAGACTAAAGGAATGATATCTTTGGGTTATACCAAAGGATGGGAAGGGGGTTGGTGGTTAATGAGGATGCATTGGATAGTGTGGGACCTAGTATGATGTAAATGCTATGGAATAGGGGGTCGATAATATCATGGTTTCAGGATGGGGTAGGCTTTTTTACTACAAAACATACAGTGCTATGTTTTGGATTTGGGAAGAGAGTGGGGTTGGTAGCACACTACCATTTTCAGCTGCTGCTAAGCAGTCAAGACCTTTTCTGCTCTCACGCTGACCTGCCAGTGAGTAGACTGGGAGTGCACAAAAAGTTGGGAGGAGAGACAGCTGGGACAGGTGACCCCAACTGAACAAAGGGATATTCAATACTGTATGACATCATGTTCAGCATATAAAGGTGAGGGAATAAGAAGGAAATAGGGGCACATTCAGCATGATTGCATTTGTATTTCCAAGTAACCATGACCTGTGATGGAGCCCTGATTTTCTGGGGAGAGCTGAACGCCTGCCTGTTGGTGGAAACCAGTAAATGAATTCCTTATTTTGCTTTGCTTAGCTTTTACTCCACCTGTTAAACTGTTTTTATCTCAACCCATTAAGATTTTTTCTCCCTTTACTCTTTTGATTCTCTCCCCTGTCCCAGCTTGGGGGATTGAGGGAGCAGCTGCATGGTCCTAGTTGCTGGCTGTGGTTAAACCATGACAATGATGTCAATGGACTGTTGATTTTCAAATACACAGCCAAGTTACAGTGGAGAAAGAATTCTAAGCTCTAATATACAGTGCAAATCACAGTCTCCTAGTAACTTGAAATACAGACTAATATGAATTGTATACTGACAACTTGCCTTCTTTCATTCTTTATCCATGCTTTCCTATCTGTTCCTGTCTCATAATCCAAGTAAATAGAAATTTTCTGAAAAAGCCTGCCTGAGAAAGCAAGAATCCTCGCATTTGCCTGACTGGCAATTCAGCTTCCCTTAAACTTGCAGAATTCTCAGCTGCTGCTAAGAGTAGCGCTGCAACTTCAGTCACAGTGAAACACAAAACTGATACAATTACAAGACACAGTTTGAGATGTTTCAACAGCTTCAGCCACCCATAAAGAAGACCTAGGACACAAGCCTCTTGCAGAAAACACACCCTCTTTTGATTGAATGCCTTTTGAAATTGCCCTCATTATGGTGCAAGGTAACATGCAATGGGGTTGCCTCTCAAAGTGACCCTGTTAGAGATTGCCACTTGTGAGAAAATCCATTCAAAAGTGGAGACTGGATTAAACTGTACAGCAGGTCAAATGGCACTAGTTAGAGAAATGAAGAGAGGTGCTTCAGTCCAATGGTTTTCTGGGAAGTTAAGCAACAATAACAAATTCCATGAATACAAATGCACAAAGATCAGAGAAATGAAAACCTGCCAGAGACTGGTGAGAAAGATCTCCAAGCACTTCCTTCTTTCAGGCACCACTGAGCAGAAGGAGCTCCAAAAAATGATGAAATTCAGAAAATAAACATGCCATGTGGTCTGGAAACACCTAGATGGATCTATACAGAGTTTCTTCCATCTGGGGTATCCCTAGATTATCATGCTGTTGTCAAGACTGTCCTGCAGCCTAGAAGTACAGCTTTTTAGTCCTCTGTCAACTATGAGGTATGAGTGGTACAGCAATGGGGTTCAGAAGAAACCCCACTCTCGCTGTTCTGTCAAAGCCCGGTGCAAAACTCCATTCATTTTATGGACAAGAAAAATATAAATGAAGAAAACACAAGGTTCTAGTGTTATTGACTCTAATCACCCATGAACAGTCATTTTGGTGTGCCTCCTCACTCTGCAAGAGATCACTGAGTTCAACAATCAGCTTTCTTTTAAATACAAAGCAGTTGTACTTGTTGACCTATGATAAGGAAAAGGTACAGCACAAAAGCCATTTGCAATAGTCAGGTGAAAAAGTAGGGGAGGTGCATTGGTTTGAAACTTATTTCTTTTCTGGGGTTTCCTGTGATGACTTTCTGCTCATCATTTTTCATTTCAGAGTATGAGGACCAATCAGTCATCTGTGTCTTTTCCTTTTTGCTGAACAGTACTTGGAAGTCAACACTATCTGCAGGTTATGGAATGAAACAAAAAGTGGAAACGGTGTGCTGCAGGTTATTTACAGATTGCTGCTGAGCAAATTTAATCACAAACCTCTGTAACTCTAACATCATTTCCTTTGATGAGAACATCACAGACTTAAATTTTGTAAAGGAGGGGAAAAATAGGCATAATCCATGTATAACAGTAACAGTCAATTTTGCTGTGATGGGAAGAGGCACTGTATTAGGGCCAATATATTAGACCAACTTTTGCATTGCAGCTGGGACTCTTAATAGCCATTAAAATTCCCTTGGCATTTTCCTGAGAAGATAGCCGAGTGCCTTAAAGAATTTTTCATTTTTTAGCCCAATTGAGATGGCAGGATGCATCATAATCATCTCGCTTAGTTGGCTCCTTATGAATTCTTGGCATGTAACAAATGTTTGAAGTACAATAATACATATCTGGAAGTTCAGTGTAAATGCCAGGTAACTTGTTTGTGTTGTGGATCATAAAGAGGTTTCCAGTGATGATATTAAATTATCTGGGAGGTTCAGTGTATGTTCTCTCCTTTTAGACCTGAATTTAACTCCAGGTTTGGATAAGTAACAGCTTTTATTCTATCTATCATAATTTCTTTATAACCAACATCAGTGAATTAACAGTTGCCAGAAAAGCTGGGAAATAAATGTTTTATAGCTGAGGAATAACCATTGCATGATGCAGTTTGTGGTGATCAGGGTCCTAGTGCGTATGTGTACACTGGAGTAATGAAGCACAAAATTGACTGGAAACCTTTTTCTTCTTGCTTATACCACCCAGTCTGGACTTAATTTGATATTCCAGTTAAAACTTAACTTTTGGCAATAAACTTCTTAATAATAATTATGTGTTGTACTCTGATCTCATAGTACTTCACATTTCAAAATGCCTCTGTGTGTTGGGTTTCTGTGTCAAATTTTGGTAGCAGGAAGACCATAGGAGTGGCTTATGTGAGAATTTGATTTTCCTATATCTGACAGAGGCAATAACACTAACAATGACAAGGCTGATGCTGGCCAAGGCCAAAGCTGAACCCACCAGCAATAGTGGTAGCCTGTCTGATAATGTACTTAAGAAGGGGAGAAAAAACCAGAAACCACAGCTTGAGAGAGGAGTTCAAATGTGTGAGAAAAACAACACTGTGGACAGAAACACCAGTGAAGAAGGAGGGGGAGGAGGTGCTCTAGGTGCCAAAGCAGAGATTCCTTTGCAGCCTGTGGTGACAGTCACGGTGAGGCAGACTGTCCCCCTGCAGCCCATGGAGACTAATGAGAGAGCAGATATCCACCTGCAGGCTGTGGAGGACCCCACACTGGAGCAAGTGGATGCAGTTAAAGGAGGCTGTGATCCCTTTGTGGGAAGGCCACACTGGAGCAGACTCCTGGCAGAAGCTGTGGAGCCACGGAGAGAGGAGGCCACAGTGGAGCAGGTTTGCTGTCAGGACTTGCTAGCCCATGAAGGACCCACACTGGAGCAGTCCATTCCATGGCACTGTACCCCATGGAAGTGACCCACGCTGGAGCAGTTTGTGCAGAACTGCAGCCTGTGTGAGGGCCCCATGTTTGAGAAGTTTGTGGAGAAGTGTCTCCTCTGGGAGGGGTTGCATGCTGGAGCAGGGGAAGAGTGTGTGGAGGAAGGAGCAGCAGAGACAATGTGTGATGGATGAACTGACCACAAACCCCATTCCCCGTCTCACTGCACTGGTTGAGGGGGAGAGGGTAGAGAATTTGGGATTGAAGTTGAGGCCAAGAAGAAGGGAGGAGTCTGGGTAAGGTGTTTTAAGATTTAGCTTTTATTTGTCATTATCTGACTGGTTTGATTGGAAATAAATTAATTTCCCAGAGTTGAGTCTGGTTTGGTAATTGGTGAATGATCTCCCTGTCCTTATCTCAATTCATGAGCCTTTTGTAATATTTTTCTCTCCCCTGTGCATCTGAGGAGCTGGAGTGATGTGCTGGCATCCATTCCTAGGAATTTGTATATACAGCAATCTGTCATTGCACTTAAGGTCATTGGGTATATATATATTTATATATATATATATTCTATGCTTATCTTTTTCCTCCACTTCTTTTTGTGCAGTCTTTCTGCTAGTTTAAGCTTTTCTAGGCCCCTGTTTCCTGTAGCTATCTGTATTTCTTTCCTCTTTCACTTATTTCAGAACATCTCACCACACTTGCAACAGATTATAACTTAAGCCAAAACCTGCTTTTTTGTAAACTTCGTACCTTGTGTTAGCACTAGCATTTTCTACTAATCCTTCGTATTCTGATTCCCTCTATATTGCTGTCTGCTTACTCAGAGAATAAATCCTACAACAACAACAACAGAAAAAGGGAACCTTTCTGTAAGGTTTCAAGCAGGAACACCATCTCTCTAAAAATAAGTATGTAGGCTCATGTAACTGACCCGTAATAATCCAGATAACCTCCAGGAAATTTTCTTTCCTTATATTGTTTTAGTTCCTCAGCAGGGTAATGCTGGAACTGAACTGCTAGAATGAAAATTAGTGTAAATATTCCCTGGATTTTTTTTTTCCTTCTTCCAGCTCATGAATACTGAAAATGGCCATCACAACTCACTCCTTTTAAGACAATTTGGTCATTGAGAGCGGAAGTTTTCACTGTATTATTCTTAAGACTACTGTAGCTGCCAAAAGTATTTAGGATTTTTTTCCTCTGTTTTTAAAATAAGCCCATCTATCAGGCTGTCAGCTCATGTGCAAAAACAAACCAAAACCTAATCTGGAAAACTCAATGTATGGCTTCTTAAGTGTCAGCCATGTGGGTTATTATGACTAATTTCAAAGAAAGGGTCTCTGATGTCCAATATGACTCATTGCAGAGTGTCTTGAAGAGAATGGTGAATGAAAATCTGTACCAAATGAGACTTTATAAGAATAATTGTTGAGTAAAAAGGCCTCATTCCAGTAAATTACACTGGACTAGAAAATTATATTAGGTCTGACAAACAGTGGATTTCCTTTTGACGGTGATTTTAATATTTGTTTTGATGTCATAAGTCTCTTGCCTCTACACCACGAGCACTGTTACATATGGACATAATTCATTCCCTGAAAAGGTCCAACTATTTTACTTCTACAGAGCATTTGAACAAGACTTAAATGCTGCTATCTCCTCATCTAAATGTAGGAAAGAAATGAAGAAACTATGATTTGAAAAAAGTTTTTTGTGTTGTTGGTTGTTGCTGCTTCTTTGTTTCTTTTCTTTATAATCCTCTGTCTACTACAAAGATTTGTATGTAGCAGTAGGAGACTGTATCCATCAGAAAATAGATAAAGGGATCTAGCTTTGAAGTGGCTTAGTGTACACCTGTGAGTAATGACAGGGATCTGGCATATTGACAGCACATTGCACCATGACTATCCACTTGAACTCAGCCTGGCAAAATCCCATATATAGCACTGATCTGCATGAAGTCTGGTCTTTTTGGGCTGCATTATTTTTTGCTTCTCCTCTTGTATTTTTGCCATGCATTTCAGCGAGCATACTCCTGCCCACTTAATGGGAGCACTGTCAGCCTGGCACGGGATACGCTTGTACTTGTGGGAAGTGGAGCTTTTGGCACATAGTCGCGTGCACTCCAAGGCTTGCCTGCTGTTACTTGTGAACTGGAACTCAAGTTGAGAACACTGAAAATTATCAACAAAACCTTTGCCAAAGTACATTTTCCTTACAACCTGTATGACTGGAGGATGATGTGAGAAACAATTTGGGTAACTGTTGACACACTGCAGTCTGTGTAAGGACACCTGCTGTGTTGTGGCAGCATTCTGTAGCAGGTATGAGGACAAACTAGGGGATCATTTGCACCAGGTTGAAAGAGGACTGTTTTTGTGTATAGATCAGGCTCAGGTGGCCAAGTCTCAATCCAGAAGAGGAGAAATAAGAAATGACAAATTTTTCTACCAATCTAACATAACTTTTCTACCAAGGGGTAAAAGAAGTATGAAAATAGGAAAAAAAATAAAAGGTGTGTTTTCCTGTAGAATTCCTGTGTTGCTAAAAATCAATTACTTTATTTCAGGACGCTCCCTCAGAAATGAAATTCTAAGCAGCATTTTATGGATTCCACTCTGAGAGTGACAAGTGGTTTCCTGTTCCCACTTCAAAATGGCTTAGGGAACTTGGAGATGGGAGGAAATGGTAGCCTGGGACAGCAGAACAGTCCCAGTGCTGCAATGAAACATTAGCTTAGGTTGCAGAATCACTGGGGATTCCCTATGAGGATGACATGGCCCTCTGGTGCCATGTATTCACCTGTGTCAGGTGGTAGTTTTTCTGTTTCTGAAAATGTATGCAAATTAGTTGAATTAAGTACTTAGTGGAATAATTAAGGAGAAATGGTTAAGTTACCAAGGGTTGTGCTCTGTCTGGACTCTCTGGGAGCTCTCTAGGAAGGTCACGGTTGTCATTCTACCACAGGGGAGCAGAAAGGAAGCAAGCGCTGAGGACTCCTTTCCAGCTTTCCTTTCTTTGCAGGAGAGGAAAGCCTGAATCTACTTTTCAATTGCTTTTCAAGGACTCTTGAAAGTCTTATGTGTACTACTCACTTTAAACAAGGAACTTATTTCTTTGAAAAAAAATCAGGCTACCACAAAAATGAGTCCATTATAAGCCTAAGTGCTAGGAAAATTGTACTGCCACATGAGTACAGCACAGCTGTTGTAGTCCCACACCGATACAGTGCATATAGGTTTTTGTAGGTTTTTGTTACTCATAGCTGGGTATATGTAGTAGGATGTGCTGCTATAAATCAATGTTTGTACATTTCATTTTATTTCCCTAAAGTCACAGCTGGAGCCCATGCAGATGTTGGAGGTAGAATGGTATTTCAGATTTACTGATAACGACAAAGGGAGAAACGCAGTTCCCGTATCCTGAAAGAAAGCTACAGTATTATGAAACTGCACTCCCCAGCTGCTGTTATAGCACAGAGGAACAGGGAGGCAAGAAGATGGATATGAACATTCAGCGTGCTGCCTAGCAGAAGTTGTCTATTACTGGAACATCAGTTTCAGGTTTTCCAAGTTATGGCTTTCTCCTAAGATATCAGTCACATCTTTCATAACTGTAGCAACAATGATTATTTATTTCAACTAAATATGTCTTCACTAATTTTCTCTTTTGTCTATTTCTGAATTTCCTTTGGCAACAAATTGGGAGTCATGAACAAGCTTTTTACAGCTGTAGTTACACAGATTCCCCAGCTGGACCCCCAGCAGTCTCACTAAAACTTAGGGTGGCCAAGTCTCTCAATTATCCTCAGGTATTTATTTCCACATTCTCTTGCTTATAACATTCCCAGAGATACTGAGATGTAAACAGGCTTCATAGCAGAAACACTGGAAAGGGCTTGATCTGACTGTTCATATTAGAAAAGCTTTTGGGATTTCAAAGGACCATGAGATGTGCTCTTCTAGCATTGCTAACAGTGTGACAATTCCACACTAAGTGAAATTAAAATTAAAATCTTAATGACTTTGTCAACTTAAGTGTAGTGATTTTTATAGGTAAAAACTGAAAGACTGTTTTGCAGTGCAATGCTTCTACTCAGAGACATCAGGCTCCGCCTTATGCTGGGTACTACAAGCAACGGAGGCCATTTTCTTCTGGGCTCTATTTTAGTGGAAAGCTAATGCAAACTACATATGCAAAAGGATGTGAAGCTGCATGGTAACACTCAACCCAAACATTGCTTAAGGAATATATTTCAGCTGCTGACAATTTCTTTCTTCCTTACTGCATGGATATAATCGAAAAAAAAATTGGAGTACTTTGGAAAGGCTCCCAAGTACTCCAAGTCAGTAGCTGCCTTTGCAATGTATTGACTAATGTATATCAGCATAGTCTGGACTGATCATAAATAAATAAAATTCTGAAATTCTAGTAATGAAAATATCATAATTTTTAATTTAGTCTTGCAAGTTGACCCCATTTTCCCCTCATTCTTTACTTCTTCAGATCACTGTTTATACAATATTGGAGGTTCAGACTTTACATAATGTAACATTTCTTTACTGAGAGGGCAGTCAAACACTGATACAGGCTTCCGAGAAAGATGGTTGATGCCTCAAAGCCAGTGTTTAAAAGACATTTGGACAATGGCCTTAATAATATTCTATAGATTTTGGTCAGCCCTGAAGTGGTCAGGCTGCTGATGATCTTTGTAAGTCCTTCCCTTCCCTTCCCTTCCCTTCCCTTCCCTTCCCTTCCCTTCCCTTCCCTTCCCTTCCCTTCCCTTCCCTTGAATTTATATCTGGGTTTCATTTTTGCCTGTTTTAATGTTTTTTTCTGCAAAGTTTTTAGAGCTCAGTTGAATAATATTTGCATAGCTGAAGAAATGTTATTCTTTGGGAAGAAAAAGGACAATAAACACCCAAAAATATACAAAAAAGAACTAAAAGATATAATTAATTGTTTCTCAAAAATATGGAAATGTGCTTGTAAATTTAATCAGAGTATTACAAACAGAAAGGATTCAATAAGGTTTTTATATCTTGAGATAGAGAATAATTTTGTCAATCTTCAGGTTGAGTCTTCAGAAGAGTCTTCAGGTTCTCTTATCCAGTGACTTAACAGAATATTGTCAATGAACAATATACTATATATGATGTGAAAATGTTTCTCTCTTGAAAGGGAGAAGGTTCCTCATTATCTTAAAGGAAGGAAGCAGCATCAGATTACCACATTGTTTCAAAGACATATATACAGTGACACTGTACTTACTGTTTCTAGATTAATTTCCAATGATCTCTAGGCACATCTTTAAAGTAATGTTTTACGTATGGAAACTGTACTTCCCGTAATTTAAACATAACAAAAAGTCAATATGATTAGATAATGGAATAAACCCATTATTATTCTACTATACCTGACTGTTATTATTATAGCAGGATGAAAATATATTTATTCACCTTGTTTTAAAAGTGAGAGTACCTAAAAAAATCATAATTCATCTTACTTTTGGTGTTATTAATCAGAGGCAGATTTTGTCTTGGCTTAAACTGAGATCTTCTCTGAAATTTTATATATTTGTATTTCGTTACTGATTATTCTTTAACACTTTGCACTTGAGTACTACACATTGAAATGTCACTAGGAGCCATTTCACACTCGCATTGATCTATTTAGGCATAGCATTTAGGATACTCTATAGTAGGTAAAATAAAAATCAGTCTCAAAATATATCTCAGTAAATGTAAAATTACGTTAGCTCCATCCAGATGATTTTGGAATATGTTCATTAATGCATAGTCTAAAGTAGCCTTACCCTGTATGGTATCCTGCTGCTTTTCATCAGGTCCAAAATTAATACTTCTATACTAATTTATTTGTCTTGCTGTTGTCATCTACTCCCCCTCTTCTCATCTCTCACCTTTGTTAATAAATGACACGGAGCATGCTCTGTTTTTTTAAGTCCCAAGAACAAGTATACCACAAGGCTTATTTAATTACTAATATGGATACATCCTTCCATAGCCTGTGAGGACAGGTTAGTCTCACCTGCACTGCTATTCAAAGGAATCCTTGCCATATGCTGTTGCACAGCAGTACCTGAAAGTTATTTGGAAGTGATGGTGAGACTAGTGTGAGATGCCTGTAATAATATGCCATTAAATAGCATGGATATTTTTGAGTCTATAGAAGTAGCCTAAGGCTGGTTGGACCACTAGCTCTGCTATAGTCCTGCCTCTCCAGTATCATGAGAAGCTGAAACTCAAACACATTACCTATAAAAGAAACCATCAACCTGGTTTCCAAATTCCTGGTACCATATATAGTGATTCACATTTGTGTTTTACATTCCATTTTGCAATGTGGCACATACAGGCAGTAATTGAAATGTAGTAGATTTATGTGAGGTATATTTATCCTCTTCAACACTTAGATTTACATTTTGTTTACATGTCTTTATTCATTTGCTGACTTTTTATGCATCTTAATAGCATTTTGAGAGAGAAATTTGGTGAAAACTGAGTATTTAGAAAGGAAAAAATGTGAACCAAAATACTTTCAGGCATGTTTATAACACCTGGAGGTGTGCATAACAGTGTTCTAATTAACTGCTAATTTCAGAGACAGATAGATAGTGAAAAAGTGAATGCTGAGGAAGTATTTCAAGTAAATTAATCTATAATGACAACTCCTTTTAATATCAGAGCTTTGGAAATTAAATAGTGAGATAAAATTCAGGAATTCAGGAATTATAGTAGAGGCATGATAAAGTGGCTATTACCAAAATTAAATAATAAAAGGTGCATTAACTCTACACCAACTCTTTATTTGCGAAAAATTCTGAAATTACTACAGAGAGTTTTGACTAACAACTGCTGGATTTAATCTACAGACAGCAGTAACTTTCAGTGAAAAAAGCTAATTTGATATTGTGGTTTGAAAAGATATTTTTGTATATTTTGACTGCTTTGTAGGTGTGTGTGAATATACAGCAGAGGATCTTGGAAACAGAGGCAAATACATACATATTAGAAGGAGGGACATTTTTCCTGAAGTAACAGGCTGCATTCTTATTTTGTTTCAGTAATGGGTATCTTCATCTATTACTGATATTTCATTGTCAGCAAAGCATCCTCAATTCAGAGCACACATGTTTTGCAAAGGAAATTCAAGAGAGGAAATATAGGAAAACTCATTCTTCACCTTTCTTATTGGTGGGAGCTTTTCATGTGGTTTGCAAGGTCAACAATCTATTTTTCTAGCACAGGCCATTCTTTAACTTGTTTTCTAAGAAATAAAGAATTAGATCTATTTTTTTTGAGATAAACATATGCACACACACAAGTCTGAAGCTGACTAGATGTGATATTGCCACACAAAAATAACTAAAAATGCAACAGACCAAGAGTGCTCAGCAGGAGTAAGCAATATATGTTGTGTATTAAGCAAAATAGAAAGATTGCAACTGTAGATTAGCAATTCTCTTTGAGAAAGGAAGCTTTTATGCTTCTCTGGGTGAAGGAACAAAATGTCACATAACTTGCAGAGAGATAAAAAATGGACCCTCAAATTCCACTGATGTCAATATGGAACTTGTCAATAAGTGCGGAAACTTATGTTAGGTGAAAGTTTAGTGATGACGCTGTGATTAAAGTTGCCACTGGAAGTTAGTTGCCAACTCCCACACATCTTCACAAGTTCTTTTTTGCCTTTTGAATATTTTTGCCTAGATTTGCATTTCTTGAAAGCCTGGAGCTAAAAATGTGAGGAGAAGTGTGTGTCTCATGTGATCAGCCAATTCTCTGCAGGTTAAATGTCAACGGACAACAGATTATTTATTTATATAATTATATATTATATAATTATATATTATATATTTATATAATTTATTACTACAAAGAAATAAAATGGCACCATCTAATCAATTAAAAAATATTCCACTCGTACAGAACCATGTGTTATACCAAACACCTGATCTCAATTAATGATGGGGGATATTCATCTCTAGGAATAAATGGTTTAAAGATGAAGAACAAATGGCTATTTTATGAAGGAAATGAAACATTTTCTATGATTAATAATAAACATACTGACAGGGATGTAAGAGGAATAGTAACATATTTCATTGACCTGTGGAACGAAGCATTCTGATACTAGCATGGTTAGAGTCACTTGACAAACTACTGTAAGAATTAATATTTATCTTCGTGCACCACCAGCTGTTTATGGGGTCAACAGTGTGAACCATGCTTTTTCTGCTGTTATTCTTCAATGTGCTGAATCTTAATGCAATGCATCTAGAAATAGAACTTCAACACAAAAACCCCTTGATTGAGTAGAGCCAGAATGTCATTTTCATAAGTATGCCACTCTTGTGAATGCACAAAGAGTGCATATTTTTACTTGCAAATTGCTTCAGCAGTGTACCCAAGTTTTATATGTATGAGCATACACTGTCATGTTTTGCTGCTCATTTTGTTGTTACATTCTTAACAAAGGAAGAGATTGCGAATTGCAAATCCTCTAGTTGATCTGAGAGAAATCAACTCTGAATACAACTTAGAATACAAGTTAGAGGAACCACACCTAAAATTTATAATAGAAAGCTTCAAGTAGAGTTCTGAGAAAGAGTATTTTCAGTAAATTTCACAGACCAAATATGCCGTGCACACCCACCTCTCGGGATTAATTCTCAGGTTACAGTGAGCTCAGAAAATTGCTATTTCTTGACCTAAAAGGAGGTTAAAACACTTTCACTGGAAATTGATTCACTTTAAAGTATTTAGCACTGTTCATATTTCGGAAAAGTATATATGACAGGGATGGTTTCAATTGGTACTTTATGTAGCAGTTGTGGGAAGCCCATCATACATAGAACAAATAATGTTTCATTCAGAAACCTGAATGAGTGTTTAACAAGATGGGCCATTTTGTTATTTTTCTTCTAAAACGCTAGATGAAAGAGGAGCTGAAAAAAAGATGTGCTGTATGTCTTCTGTTGGTGTACATGACTGCTCCACATGCTGAAGGAAAGCGATTATTACAAAGCCCCTTTGCTATTAACCTCACTCTTTAGATAAGCATGACATTCAACATCATCAAATGTTATTGCGTGCTGCAAAACATAGGATGCACCTGTATTCTTCATGCTATGGTTCCAGTGAAACTGTGGTTGGATTATAACAATTCTAAATTGAAATGATATATCACAGACTCAGAATAAAGACTGGAGAAAACCAATAAATATTTACACCATTTCTTCACCTGGGGCACGGACACTAAACATACAACATTCTTGACAAATATGTGCCTAACCTTAACCTCCACTGATAGAAATGACCATTTGTGCACTGGCATTATCAATGGAATCATTCAAAGGTGTGCAGAAAAAAATTAACTGCCACAACTAGAAGCAGAATTGGTCTATATAAATCCTCTGCAATACTGTATCTTACTTGCAGAAGGTGAAACACAAACTCAATTACACCGACACATCCCTTGACTTGCAAAACGCAGTATCCAGTGCTATTTTACAGGGAAGGTAAAAGTAATGGAAAAAAGGGCAATACAAAATTTTTCATATCATGAACAGTTCTAATATTTGTGCACTCCTATAGATATGTTTACTTGAAGAAGCAATTTAGTGCAATAGGAAAGGATCAAAATTAGAATAGGTTGCACAGGGAAGCTATGGAGTCTCTGTGTTTGGAGGTTTTCAAGCCTTGACTTGGGCAGGGTAAAGCCCTGAAAAGCCTGGTCTTCATTGATGAATCTGATCTGGGCAGGTGGCTGTATTTAGAGACCTCTCTACTCATCCGAACAGGACACTGGAACAGCTTTTGCTGAGACCCTGGCATCTGTACTGAATTCTTTTGGAGGTAATTTTTACGCCTGTCCACTGGACCAAATGTTACTATCAGAGCTAAGATTTGAGGCTGTGTAAGGCTCAGTTAAAGCTCTGTACTGCTATGGGAGAATAGGTGCATTGGTTGAATGCCTGGACAGAGATTCAGTGTTAGTGTCCTCCAAAAGGAAGCTTTTTCACGCATGTAAAAACAATGAAACATTATGCAGTCATTAGTTGCATAAAGGGATTTTGTTTCAGAGCTACATTTTTCCTCTGAAACAAAGTACTAAAGTACACACAAACCATGTAAATCAAACTAAATATGAAAATTTTGAACCCTGATAGACTTATGTCATCTGTTTTTCCTGTTTTAGTCAGGAATGATCTGGAAGTGAAAGTCTTCCTTTCAGCCTAAGGAATACTGCTCAATCTGAGGTAGACTCTTTGAAAGGACAAGGAATTTACTAAACTTTAGATTTGACGCAATAGCAAGATTAGTCTGGAAAATTATGCATTATCTCTAATGCAGTTTTAGCAGTGAACTTACCGAGGTGGTTTTGTTATTATTTATTATCAAGAAGAGAGGGAAGAAACTTAAAATTATATCATAGAACTCTATTTTATTGCAGCATTTCACTGTTCTTCCATTTGGACCTGTAATTTTCTTGTCGTTCTTCCTTAGCCCCTGAGCACTGACTGACAGGGAGACTTATTCCTCTAGTATCACTTTAAAAATTTTCTGAACACTTAGAAATGAAGTGATAATCATCCATCCCTCTCATGTACTCCTGAAATATCTGAGACATAATCAAAGTATAAAAGAGAAAAAGTCTTCCCTACACTAGAAACAGAGAGTCAGGAAGCTCTTTCTTACAGACGGGGAAGTTTTCAAAGCAATTTTGCTTTGAAATTTAGAGGAAGAAAGGCAGATAAAGCCATTTGAACTGCCCCCTTGGTAGAAGAGCCATTGTCTGCAGCAGCAGAAATTTGACAGTATCATGTAGGAGAGAAGGCTTGCAGCAAGATATCTGGCAACTCTTTTTCTTCTCTTTCCTTTGTATTCCCATTCAAGATTTCTGGCATGAGCCACAGTTTCTAACATGAGGTGGGGACACTGCAGTCATTTAATATGGCCTCCTGTCTCACATGAAATATCAAACCTCACCTGACAATTTCTGTGGCAGATATAGAGATGCAAGAAAACTCGATGTCTGCACTAAAGCTGTATATTACCATAGGGATGGGAAACATAAGAATATGAGGAACAGTAAGAGTGAAGTAGAAAGACCACTACAGTGGCAGAGAAATTACAGTTATACATACTATCTGCTGGCTCTTAATCAAATGCATTATCTTATTGAGAAAACAAGTTTTGGAAATCTAAAAAAATGTAGTCAAGACTTTGCAGGTCTACTTTTTGAGCCATGAGCCTGAATATCTATAAATACTTGATGGTTCTATGCAGAAACTCAATAGAAATAAAAGAACGATAGAAATACTTGTGGTGGTGGGTTGACCCTGGGTGGACACCAGATGCCCACCAAAGCTGCTCTATCACTGCCATCCTTGGCTGGACAGGGGAGCAAAAAATATGACAAAAGGCTCATGGGTTGAGATAAGGACAGGGATGGATCACCCAGCAATTACTGTCACAGGCAAAACAGACTTGACTCAGGGAAATTATCTATATTTATTGCCAATCAAATCAGAGTCAGATAATGAGAAATATAAACTTAATGGGGGTTGTGGGCAGTTTATTACACATTGTCCCTGCCACTTCTTCCTCCTCAGAAGGAGGACGCCTCATGCTCTTCCCTGAGTCCGGCAGGGAGTCCCTCCCAAGGAGACAGTCAACAAGTGAAGTATCTCTCTGATCTTGTGCTTTTGAATGCATCTGTTGACTTCAGTGAGATGTATACACATTTGTAGTATGCAAGTATTGAAGATCCACGAAGAACTGGATCCATGACTACTAAGAGTCATGAATTAATGATGCCATTTTTAGTCTTTTTTAATGAGAATTTTCTATGACAATGATTGCTTAAGATATTTGATGTTATCCCATAACATTTATAACATCTGTTCTATGGCCAGTGACAAATGGTCTGGGTCAGCTACCTTACTCTGGATGATTTAGGGTGCAATCTTCTGTTTAAATGATCCAGGTAATTCTGTACCTTAACATCTGACTTCAAAGAGATTCATTTTCCTCTAATTTGTTCCGTATCATTTATGACTAGAAAAGAAATGTGGTAATTGTTCAAAACCTTTGGGAAGCATTAGATAGTGTACAAGTAGTACCAGATTCAGCAGTTTTGGAAGATACTTAAAACTACAGGCAAGGAAACTGAATTACCTTTAGTTGCTGTTGGATTAAAATACCAACGTATACGTACAGTATGATTCTGACTGAATTTGCTCTAGTTTTACAGCTCTTCAGCTATGATTTACTTGATTTACTGCTGATTTAGACTTGCAGAAGAAAAAAAAAGTAATCATATTTTTAGTGGATCACTAAATATTGGTATCGTTGACTTCAATGGGAAACATAAGGAATTACTATATCTAAGGTTGGTGTGTTGCTAAACTGCCTTTTAATCCCACTCAAATAATGTTTTCAAACTTATGAATGCAAACAAGTAAAAAAATAATCAGTAAATGTATAAGGAAATTAATAGATATATTCTTCCATTTAATCAAGAATACATGAAAAAGTCAAAACTTAGTATGGAGTATCTGATATACCAGTGTTCTTTTTTAAGTGGTCTGACATCTTACTTGCTTTTATCTTTGTATACAATGGATACATCTATTGATTTTTATCTCATAAACAAATGTCCTGAAACAAAAATGTATGAAATCCTTTTCCTTCAAAATATATTTCTTAAAATGTTCCACACAATGCCTCAAGTATGTTAAAAGTAATTTCTCTAGCCAGTACAGGGAACTACTGTACTGTTTTACTTGGAGCTTCTTGCAGCTTTTGGCAAATATTTACTTTTTAAGGGCAGTCACTGTATTAACAGTGTAGCAAAATATTTAAAATTTATCTAAGGAATTTAAGGGCTTTCCTTCATACTTTAAAATGTTAGGCACTTAAATAGCTATTTCTCTTTGACTTTTGACTACATTTACCTTCTGCATATCTCAGCCTGAACTGAAACAGAAACTAGATTCATTTCCAGACAAAAACTTTTTCTCAAATCAAGTTAATATTCCAAACCTTACAAGAATTTGAACCTTTATTTAGATTTAATTTAAAAACAACTTCATATCATCCGGTAAGATGAAGAAAAATATTTTTCTCTCGATCCTTTTCACTGAGTTACTATTTTGTTCTTTTGGCAGGCAGCATCTTTGACTAAAGTCAATGGCTTGCCTGTACCAGTTGAATGTTAGGCTGAACAAAGTAAAGACATCAAATGTTTCCAAAAGATTTTATTTTGAAAGAATGTATATCTCTACGAAAGGGAAAAAAATAACATGAGGTCAGTAACCTCAAAGGAAAACAAACTAGACAAAGTCACACACAAATCTTTACACATTTGAGTTCCTTCTCACTCCTGTTAGGTATATGTAGGTCCATATGTAGTATAACTGATTTATAACAATATAAATGAGACAAACATCAGAGCTATTTTTTTTTTTATTATTAGAAAGAGGGAAGCATCATCTGATCTCATGTGGTCATGAAGATGCACACAGAAACACACACATGCGCACGCACACACATAAGGGGAGACCTTCTTGCTCTCTACAACTACTTGAAGGAAGGCTGTAGAGAAGTGGGGTCAGTCTCTTCTCCCAAGTCACAAATGATAGGACAAGAGGTAATGGCTACATGTTGCACCAGGGGAGGTTCAGGTTAGATATTAAGAAATATTTCTTTACTGAACGGGTTGTCAGGCTTTGGAATGAGCTGCCCAGGGAGGTGGTTAAGTCACCGTGCCTGGAAGTATTCAAGAGACGAGTTGACATGGTGCTTGGGGATATGAATTAGTGTTGGTTTGGGGGTGTTTGGGGTGTGGTATGTGGTTTGTGTAGGGTTTTTGTTTGTCTGTGGTTGGTGGGATTTTTTTTTTTTGTTCAAGGTTTTCTGTCCAGGTTTTTTGTTTGTTTGAGGTTTTTGGTTTTGGTTTTTTGTTTTCTTTTTTCATTGGTTGGACTAGATGATCTTAAAGGTCCCTTCTAATCTAGGTGATTCTGTTTCTACTTTCTTATTTGTGTTTTCTTCACAAATGTCCAGAAAATGAATGAGTTGCTCAACTATGTGAGATGTTCATATTATGTTATGTTTTTCTGAAAGGATATGGTATTGCTTTATTTTATATAAAAAAGTATGATGATTCACAATTAATGGTTCTATATGAGAATTAAGGCTGTACTATAAAAACAGAACAATAAAAACAAGTCAAAAGATCTTGTTCTGCAGAGCATAATGTAAGAAAAGTCAGAGAGATATGACATCACAGAATCACAGAACGGTTGATGTTGGAAAGGAGTTCTTGAGGTAATCTTGCCCAAGTCCCTGCCCAAAACAGTGCTGGTTGCCCAGGACCATGCCCAGATGGCTTTTGAATACCTACAAGGATGGAGGCTCTTCAACCTCTCTGGGCAACCTGGGCCAGTGAAAAAAAGCTTTCACAGTGAAAAGGCTTTTCCTCATATTCAGAGGGAACATCCTGTGGTTTAGTTTGTTACCATTGCATCTTATTCTACCACAGAGCACCACTGCAAAGAGCCTGGCTCTATCCTCTTTGCATCCTTACTTCATGTACACATTAATAAAATCCTCACTGACCCTTCTTTTTTCTAGGCTGAAGAGAATCTCTCAGTCTTTCCTCCTAAGAGAGATGCTCCAGTCCTTTCATCATCTTAGTGGCCCGTCACTAGATGCTCACCAACATGTCCACGTCCCACTTGTTACTGGGGAGCCCAGAACTGGACATGGTGTTTCTCAGGGTTTGGTATTGGGACTACTTTCCTTTAATATTTTTATCAATGATCTGTATGAGGGCATCAAATATACCCTCATTAAGTTTGCAGATGACACCAAGTTGGGTGGGAGTGTTGATCTGCTGGAGGGTACAAAGTTGTTGCAGAGGGAACGGGACAGGCTGGATTGATGGGCCAAGGCCAGTGGGATGAAGTTCAACAAGGCCATGTGCTGGGTCCTGCACTTGGGTCACAACAACCCCATGCAACATTACAAGCTTGGGAGGAGTGGCTGGAGAGTGGCCTGGCAGAAAAGCATCTGGTGGTGTTGGTCGACAGCTGGCTGAGTATGAGCCATCAGGACTGAGGAAGTGATTGTCCCCCTGTACTTGGTACTGGTGAGGCCCACCTCAACTACTGTGTTCATTTTTTGGCCCCTCACTACAAGAAAGATGTTGAGGGGCTGGAGGGTGTCCAGAGAAGGGCAACAAAGCTGGAGAGGAGTCTGGAAAGTAAGCCTTAGGAGTAGAGGATGTGGGTGCTGAGGTTGTTCAGCCTAGAGAAAAAGAGGCTGAGGGGTGACCTTATCACACTCTACAACTACCTGAAAGGAGGGTGTAGAGAGGCAGGTGTAGATCTCCCAAGTCACAGGTGATAAGAGAAGAGGTAATGAGGATAAGAGTAATGAGGAGAAGGTAAGGATCATCCTCTTCAGTCTGAAGCCTGGTGCAGCCCAGGATGCTGTTGCTTCTTTTTTGCCTTAAGAGCACACTGTTGGTTTATGTTCAAATTGGTGTCCACCAGGAACACCAGGATTTTTTTGGGGAAAAAAAAAAATGCTGGAAAGCCTCTGGATATCTACTGGATGCAAGAAGCTGAGTTTGCTGCACTGTGATGTGCTTGTAGGTTGCAATTGCAGGGCTGGCCAGGCACTCTCCAGCATTCTGTGGGGCTCACTCCACACATGTGGAGCCTGCTGGGAGGAGGGTCCTGGAGCTGCACCCTGCCTCTGTGCTCAGGGGCTCTCTACAGGCCACCTTCTACCAGCTGAGGTGGCCCAGCTGTGTGGGTTGTCGTGCTGCTGTGGGGATCTGCTCCAGACTCTGTCTGTGATCGTCTCTTTCTGGCAATGGTAGACACAGCACAGAAATGGCCACAATACACCAGAGTGTATTGTGTTCCCCTCTCCTCATGTTCCCCTCTCCTCACTAGCGCTAAGGAGAGAGGAATGAAGACCTCCCTCAACCTGGAGGAAACATCTTCTAATGCAGGACATCATTAGCCTTCTTTGCCACAAGGATACATTGCTGGCTCATAGTCAACTTGGTGTCCACCAGCATCCCTATGTCGTTTTTTGACAAGCTGCTTTCCAGATGGGCGACCCCCAGCACATACCTGTGCATGGGATTATGCCCCTGCAGGTGCAGCACTTTGCATTTTCCCTTCTTGAAATGCATAAGTTTCTGTCAGCCCAATTCTCCAACCTGTTGAGGGTCCTCCGATGGCACAAGCACTCCCCCTAATTTGGTGTTGTCTGAAAACTTGCTCCAGGTATGCTCAACCCCATCATCCAGATATTTAATGACAATGTTAAATGGGACTGCAATCAGTAGTGACCCCTGGGGTATACTGCTAACTACTGGTCTCCAATTAGACTTTATGACACCGATCACCACCATTCGGCCCAGCTATTTAGCCAGTTTTCAATGTACCTCACTATCTAATCCAGCCTCACCTCACCTCTAATCCAGCAGCCTATGAAATCTTATAGGAGTCAGTGTCAAAGGCCTTGCCAAAGTCCAGGTAGACAATATCTACTGCTCTCCCCTCATCTATCAGGGCAGTTATTTCATTGTAGATGCCTATCAAGTTTTTCAAACATGTCTTCTCTCTGATCAAGCTGTGATGACCACACTTGGTGACTTTTTTGTCCTTAATGTGCCTGGAAAATTTTTGAGGATCAGATCCATCAGCTTCCCAAGGACTGAGGGGAGACTGACCTTGCCTGTAGTTCCCTGGGTCTTCCTTCTTGACTTTCATGAATGTAGGAGTGACTTTTGTTTTCCTCCAGTTCTTGGGCTCTTCTCCTAGTTGCCGTGATTGATCAAAGATTATTGAGGGTGACCTCACAATGACATTAGCTAACTCCCTCGGTACAGCCCTCAGATGGGATGTGAGTACATCCCATCAGGGCCCATAGACTTTTGTATGGTGAGTTGCTTAAGTATTCCCAGACCTGGTCCTCTTCCATTAAGGTACACTTTCCTTGATCCAGCCTTTCCCCTGGTTTCCAGGACCTGGGGTTCCCGAAGGCTGATCTTGCTAATAAAAGCAACATAAAGAAAGCATTTGATGCTTCAGACTTTTCCATGCTCTCTGTAAGCAGTTCCAGCAACTTGTGCAACACCCACATTTGCCCTAGTCTTTCTTTTGTCACTTATGTCACCTATAATGTAAGATATTTTAAGTATTTAGCACTACATAACATATTAAACCACAGAACCCGTTGTCGTGGTTTGGCCGCAGATACAAATCAGAGTCCCCCACCAGTGGCGTAGCCGGGAGGGGAAAACTGAAATTGAAACTCGTGGGTTGA
>BJBW01006027.1:0-10030 GCA_004320125.1 Scolopax mira | reverse complement strand
CCTGTCCCTCCCCCTCCCCGGCTAGCTCAGGCCCCTCCCTCTGGGCGTGGCTCAAATGGGATGGAATTCCCTGTGTCCCAGGTGGGGAAAGGGTTAATTGTTCCCAGTACCTTTCCCCACCAGACCCAGCACACCCGTAGAGCACAGTACTGAGGCAGGAAGTACTGAACCCGATTTCAGCTCTTAGATCAGAAGCTGTGGGGACAAATAAAATACTTCAAGGTTATTTCCAGAATATTCAAAATTCAGCCAACAAAAAGAATCCCTACTCCCCCTCCCAAAAAAAAAACAACAACCAAAACCAAGCACCAACCAAACCAAACCCAAAAAAGCTGGTAAAGAATTTGCAGCCAAAAATGGCTTTAAGAGTCAATTCATCAACAACTGCAAAAGCTTTACATCTTAATTTGGGTTGTTTTGCCTTACTAATCCTATGCCGTGATTGGCCTGTTATCTTCTGAGGAACTGAAATACTTCTGTCTGGATTTTTCCTTAGTTTGGAAAAACTGATTGAAAATAGGAGCATATTCAAATGACCTATGTGCTTTAATTTAGGCCTCCGTTACACTTTCATTTTTTTCAAATGAAATGTTATGCCCACAGAAAGATACAATGGAGAAAAGTTTAAAATAGCTTTTTGAAAACTTTAAAATTCATAATTTTGTGTCTTCTTACTACTTGCTCATATTGTTCTATTCCGTCATATAATGGGTATGAGAACTGTAACTTTAATATTGTAATCAAAGCAAGTACATCAAAATTAGGGGCAAAGCCTTGTTGCTAAGGTGACTGGGTGTGAAATTTAGTACTCTTTGAAAATCTCCAGGGCACATGTTACAGTTGCTTGGAGGACCAGACAAAGATCCATTCAGTAATAGCTTATGGAATGATGCCAGCTAGCTTAGATGCAGTAGTTGCGAGTAAATGTCTGAAGAAAAATGGTATTTCATTCTAAAATAGGGCTCTTTTTTAATCCACTTACTGAGTGTATATAGCTACACTATTGATTTTTTTTAAGACATACATACTTTTGCTGTTAACAACAATTTAGAAAGCCAACCAAAAACCAAAGTTTCACTTTTTAATTTATCAGCTTTCAATGAAAACATAGAAAGAAATTAGAAAGTGCTGTTACTTAAATTTAGAAATCTTAGTTTAAATTTGCATAAGGAAATATATCAGAAACTTGAAGGACTGAAATATATTAGTCTACAAAGTATCTCACATAATCTTACCAGAACAAGATCAAGAGCAATTTTAACAGAAGAGTGTTCCAAAATAGATGGAAAAGGAATACACAGAAGATTTTTAATTAAACACATCTATTTTCAGGTTGATTTATTGTACTGTCTTCATTGATTTATCTTTCATGGTTTGTAGACCATGAGAAGAGACAACGTCCAGGCAGGCACTATTTTCTACATTTTTGTGTCTTGTCATTTTATTCTATTTTGCAATTTTATGATCCTTTCCTAAGTTAGGACTGTCTAGGGGTTTAGATTTCAGAATAGACAAAATAATTCATTTCTTCCTGTGTAAATGGTTCATAGGAGACATTGTAAAATTGATGATTATGCTCTGATAGAAGGCAAAATGCTTTGACATAAGTATTTTGGGTAAAACATCAGCTGCAGTATGTTGTTCAAACTACTTATATAATTATAGTCTGGAAGTGGTATTAAGGTTCCTATTTATATGACTGATTTATAGTTACATTTTAGTGCGAATGTTCCTGGTGATTTGTTAATCCTTAAGTGGATTTTTCAATTAGAGAGGCATCAAATTTGGTAGTAAGTCACATATATTTGGACATGAGGTTACTGTAAGTAATGAAGTGGTACCAGTATGTATTTAAGATCCTTCAGTGGTATAACTCTGTGTATATTTAAACATATATAAGCATGTGAAGGGTGTTTTTCAGTGTATCATTCAGTGTTCGAATTTTATCGTTCATTAGGTGGCGTGAACATGATTGGTGGTCTGTTTCAGTGATTTTTAAAGTTGTTAACAGAAATAACTTTCTAAAGAGCCCCCACTGAGTGTTTGCATTTATATTTTTCTCTGATTTTGAGAAAAATTAGACTTTACAGCCTGCTTTGAAGAAGAGGATACAAAATCTATCCCAAAGCTGATCTTTTAAAACTTTTAAAGTCTTTTTTGATCAAAACTGGAAAAATTTTACGGCATTTTCAAAATGCAGAATATCTGCACCACAAATTGAGCAATAAATAGAGTCAATGCCAGAAACTGACAACTCTGGAACCCCAAATGGAGATGGGAAGTATCAGTCTGTGCTTGGTCTTTTTCAGGAATCAGTTTAGGCTCCAGGAATCTGTCCCTGGTGATTACTGGACAGTTGAGATAGTTATCTGACTCTAAATATGGAGAGTCACAGCTTATCTTGGCCTGCTGAATATAAATATTAAGGAAGAAGCTTGCAAACCAGTAGAAGTACAGAAGTGTTTGGAGCATTACATGACTGATCCCATTTCCTGGGTCTGCAGCATTTGAATTAAGGAAGGATACTGATATCATAGAGGTTGTTTTGTCATCAAACACTTCTGGAGCATGGAGAATTTACTAAGATGCGGAAATATGGAAGTATCACCCCTAGCTTGCATTTTCTTTATTGCAGTGTGTGTAGCTTTCATGTGGGTGATGGATAAAAAGCTGCAGGTGCTATTGGTCTTCTTGTAATTAGATAGGGTACTTTATGGTGATGTAGCCATATAATGTGTAGAAAAACCTGAATATTTTTTTTCTGTTGAGAAAGAAAAAGGAATCTGCAACATCTCTATCAGCCACAGGTAGAATTAGCTACCTTCAGAAGTAGCAGAAGCACAGGAAGCTCCCACTGCAAATATCAAAATTTAGTACTCAAAAAACACAGAGCATTTTGGAGTATTCCCAACTATAACAGCTCTTCTGACTGAAAAAGCAGCACAGAAAGGTGCAGTGTGTCCCAGTCCCCAAATGCAGCTCTTGTCTATCTGCCAGTCTATCATGAGTCAGCTAACACAAACTGACACCCTGATCCAGAGCAGCTGTCTAATTACAATTTTGTTATTATTAATTACTGAGCAGAAAATCATTTGTAATTAGCTCAGACTAAATCATAGTTTAAACAGCCAAAAATTGCATTACAAACTAAAGTGTAATTAAAGCACTACACTAAAGTGTTTATTTAAACCCAGTTTAGTTACTGCAGATTTTTCAATCAGGTTCTCAGGCTCATACATAGATGCAATTAGTCTCCAGTACTGACAGCATACTGCATTTATTCATTAAGCATCAATATTGCTGAACAAATGTAAATAAAATTTAGACAGGAATTTTTTAAAGGGACAGTCAGAAACATCTGGGTGAGATAATGACACTGGGAATGATGTGAATGTTAAAGAGCTTTCGGTGTTGCTTTGGTAGCATAGAATTTTATAAGGCACACATTTTGAATTCCCACTATTTGCTCTGGGGTTTGCAAGCACCAGTGATCCTGCTTTTTAACACTGCGTAGTCACCTATCTAGACCACTTCAGTGGATCTATGCCCTCAGCATCCAGGCAGATTCCCTCTAAAGACACAGGGTAAGAGTTTCATGTGCTTCATACTTGAACACTGGGAAAGAAAACAGCATATAGCAACACCACTGACATTTCTTAATGTAAGTCACCTAATTCAATGTAAGCCAAAGGATCTTAAAATATACAGTAAGACTATTGGAGGCAAAAATTGTTTCTTCTCATTGTTTTGTGGAATGAAACTCTTGCTATCCCACACACTACTAGCTTCAGGGATCTAAAAAAACATAATCCTTTTTTCCAGTCCTATTCAATATCCATTCACTGTCATCAAGGGAACCTCTCAGGACTCATGTGCAACCCCTCTAATTCTGTGATTTTGGTTTGAGTTTTTTGGCTCCAGAGAAATTAATAACCATTATTACATTTTGCTTCTAGTGCAGAGTATACCTTTTCCTACTAATCTTCATCAGTGTAAACACATGCAAGTGTAAATATATTTCATAAATTTGAGTAAAATCACATTCAAGCAAAACAGGATGAGAATGTAAGTTATGGCATTTAACACTTTCCTGGAAGTTGCTCAGGTACAGGGCGAACCATAACGCAGCAACATTTACAGATGGCATAGTAATGAAATCTGTATGTGCCATATGTATCACCTGAAGAAAATACCTAGGTAATACAAGTACTTAGAAAAATTATCTTTTTTTTTTCCACATCATCTCCTCAGATATCTTCCCATTAGCAAAATGGTAAGTTACAATTTTTAATTAAACAATATCATCATTAAATTTTTATGATAAAATAGAGCCTTAAACTAAGCTGAAGGATACTTAAAATGCTAATGTTACTGAAATGTCATATTTTCTTTTAGGTGTTGTTGTTTGGTTTGTTTGTTTTATTTTTTTTTGAGAGAATCAGATCTGGTATTAAAACCTGCAGCAGCTTGCAGTGAATCAGATGCTTGGTGACTAGTGCTGTACATCTTGCCAGCAGACCATTAAAAAATGCCTTGGCTTGGGGAGGAATCCAATTTAGAAAAAAAATAATCCAGAAACTTTTAAAGCCTTCTCTGTTTTATTTTAATCTTGAAGCATTCAAAATTTGACTTTCCTAGAAATGGGTTTTTAAAAAGCACTCAAAATAGTTTACAAATCCAGCACAAGCTCTTCAGAAGCATTCACTGGCAAACCCAGGCTTTGTAGGTGGCCTGAAGATACCAATTTATAAAGGAGTTATGTTGAGGTTATGTTAAGCATGTGAGAGAGCATCATCTTCATAATGCAATGAAGTGTAAGCAAATAAATTTCCATCCGAACTCTGCTGTTTTGCTAAATATTGCTTATGTCAACATTCTAGTCACTAAAGTGTGTTTATAATTTGCTAGACATGATAGTTCTCTTATTCTGTGGTTCTTACTCATGTCCTCAGCTCTCTCCTGTAAACAATGTCAGACAGGACTTTGAGAAGCAATGCACATTCTTTCCACTTAATACCTCCATCTTCAAACCCTTTGATGTAATATAAAATTCCTTTTCTCCTTTCCCTATTTCTGTGACAGCCTTGAGTTCCTTGAGCTCCACACTAATGAATTCAGTGACCATCCACTAATAAGATGTAATGAAGAGGCTTTTACATGTATTACCATGTATCCTGCAGACATTGGCTCCCTTCATGAAACTTTGAGCATTGTAAGCAGAAGGTCAGCAAGGAAAGCTGTACATCTGGAGATGTTAAAGGTGTCTTGGATACAAGAAAGGCTTAACAAAAGTGCTATCAATCCTACTTGAATAAGTAGTTATATTATTTCAAGAGCGTAAGAAGCATGAAGTTAGGTATGTAAAATCCTAAGTTCCTTGGGAAAAGGGTCTGCCTATGAGCCAGTTGAGATGTTTTGGCTAAAATAATAGTGCAGAACCAAGACTCCTGAAGGCAGTGCTGGGCTTCTTTTCTCTCAGTGTGTGGGGAAATCTGGGGTCTTACTGAGAAGCTTACAAAAGAAGGCTAGGAAAAGTTTGAAGATATCATCATAGGCAAATCTATTGTTATAAATGTAGGTCTGTCCATTTTTCACTTAAGTTCCAATAGTCTCAATTTTTTTATGCTTCTGTATCTCATGTTTTCTATCTTCCTACCTAAGGTAGGTAATAAACAGTGTCTTGTATCACCACAATAAATTAAATTAGTCTCAGTCATCAGTTGAGTAACAGTAATGACCACTTTTATGTAATACAGTATGAATCATAATATGCAATGGACTCCTCAGTTTTGAGAAATGCAGGCCAATTGTGAACCTTGTATGAAGAATGTGGTCTTAGTTTTGGTAGACTGGCTGGTTTAATCATGATGTCTATGTTTCAAAGTGAAATCAATTACACACTTATTTCAAGCATTTGTTGCAACATAGAATGGATGTTTGATTCCATCTCTATTCAACATTAGGTCCATGTTCAACTTTAAGCACATGTTGAATATATCTTTTTAAGAGAAAATAGTATTTTCTTCAAGGAAACTAGCAAGCAGATATGATATTTAATGTGTTTTTTAAAGGTGGGGGAGTGGTTAATTTGCTTTCAGATGACAATTCCCTTTCACATTCTTTCAGGTCTCTCGACTAAAATGACTGCTGTAGAGGAGAGTGTTCTAAAAATTATAAATAATATATAGGGGAGTGAATAAAGGGAAAAAAAAAATTGTGTCTAAAAATTTTAGTGGGCTTCTGCCTGATTCAAATTTGAAGAAGACTGCTTGGTCTATCAACTCTTTAAGGGTTAAATAAAAGCCTTGTTATTGAATTATAAAGACTTAGTTGATTATAAAAATCTATACAACTTTAGGCCTTTAAATGCAAACCGTAAAAATAGTGTTTCTCTCAATATTCATCTTATGGTGTGTCTGTTTGCTGATGTTAAAGTGAATTTGACATAATGGTAAGTAGTTCAAACAATCTATATTGCTGGAAGCTTTCCCTCACAAACTATTGATTTTCCTACCCCATCCACAGCATGCTCAGAAACACTTCCCATTCTGTTTACCATTCTGTACAGCTAGAATGCATCGTTTCACACTGTCTAATGGAATTAAGCAAACCTGGGAAGGCATTTTGCTAGAAAACTTGATACATTTACTGGTAGTTCAGAAAACCAGGGAGAAAACCCCTTGCTAATTTAGCACCAGAACAACAAGTTTTTATTTTGGTAACCTCCTCTTTTGTCTGGGAAGTGGCATTGGTCTTAGGAAGAGGCATTGGTGTTACCAAGCAGGACTATATCCTGGGGGAAGCTCAAAGTACCTTCACTGATGACTAAAATTGGCTGAGATCATCCCTGCACAAGATGAATAATCAGGGTGAGTGTCGAGCCTTGGTAAATCAGAATGTGATATGGCTCTACACAGAGAATTTTGTAGGATGGGTGTCCTATCTGTCATGTTAAATTCCTATAGGGTAGGGAAGGGGTTCAGGGACACCTGGGAAACTCCACGGAGCATGTGAGCTCTGATGTGGGAAGAGGAAACCTCTCAAATCATTTGGGAAACACATTTGGAATCATCCACTCTACAGATGACATGGATTTAAAGAGAGATGCCACAGTGACATTTGATGGCTTGGTTGTTATTGTGAAATATTGTAAGTATAAATGTAGGAGGAGAATAAAATGTGAAAGAATGTGTAGAAAACGCCATTTCCAATAACTATAGTTGTGTTGTGGCTGAGTTGTAAGTGAGATCTTGTTGGAAGAGCTATATTTGTGTTACTTTGCTAGACCTTTTAGAGGGTGGGTACGTTGTTTTTGAGGCCTAGCTTTTCCCACACCCACTTAGGCAGGCTGGATATACAAAAAGTGTTCTAATAAATGCTCAACTCTACCTTTCTTTTGATTATGAACAGATTGTCATCTCACTTAAATGAAACATTACTTATTTTGGGTCTGCTTTTATTCCCCACCCCCTCCATCTCTCTTTGATACATTGAGATTTTGTGCACAGATATGAATCTCATTTTCTCTGAGCATCTCTCTCAACCCCAAGCATGGATGTGTGATTTACCCTGTTGGGAGATTTCCAGGAAATAAAAAAAAAAATAGGAGTTTTTTGATCCTACACATGCAACATGCTAAAACTCTTCAGAACTTAAAGCAGAGAAAGGTTTTGATTGTGATGAAAAACAACCAGAGCAATGGTCAGGGCTTTTAGAGACAGAGGACCCACACATGTCTGAAATGGTACTCATATGATCATTCCTGCTTTGTTCAGTAAATGAGAAAACAGGCTGATGAGAGGGAATGTGAGTGCTGCAAAATAAAGATGAAGAAGACAGCTGCTGAAGCACTTTAAAACATTAAAGAAGATTTTCAGAAAACATCTCCTGTCAATTTTTCCAGGTGTTTTTGGATGACAAAATAATTTTGTAATGTTGCTAGTATATTGCAATTTTTTTACAAGGACAAGGGAAGGTTGTCTGGACAGACAGCTGGAGTTGTTTTCTGTATTTTTCTTGTGTTTTGAGCGTGAAGAAAAGAGCATATTATAGTTTGATTTTCTTCTTTCAGGAGAGATATCAATGGCAATATTGTATATCTGTGTTATTTATATCCATTCATTTGTTTACATATATTTTTTCCATAGCCGTATGATTTGTTGTACTATTGCAAATTAATTCTGATCTATAAATAGGAATATATATGCACATATTACTCTTCTTGAGGTTTACAGTGGGAAAGAAGTAATTGCCTTCTGGGTTGAGAAAGGGACCATTAAGTAGTATTATTACCCACTGGAGATCAGTATTTTAACCAAACAGAGCAATGGTTTTGCCTATAAACCAGAAACTCTAGTCTAAAACATCTAGTAGGTGTTTTATTATACCTTTTAAAGATGTGTTTTCCTATGGCTTCAGCTACTTTCTACTTAGATTTCTTTCTTTTAGCTTGCTCAGAGACCTCAGTTCTACAGGCTGGAAAATGTTTTTCATCCTTTACAAATTGATGGGGGTTATAGGTAATAGTAGCCATTTCTCAGTTTTTTTTAGTATTTATTTTAGCTCTTCCTTCCCATTAGGTATTCTAAAGATGAAAAGGCAAATACTATTAAAGTGTAATGCTAAAATCATTGGGTACTTTTTTTCATGGTATTGTTACTTTCCCAGAATCACAGAAATGCTGTTTGGAAAAAACCTACCGTGTCTTCAGCCCAAACTCCTGCAGGGTTGTCACCGAGACTAGACTGGGACACTCATGATGTTGTTTATCTGAATGTGGAAAACCTCTGAGATTCCCTAGCCTCTGCAGGTAGGGAGGGTGCCTTGCTACCCTCCAAGTAAAATATTTTTTCCCTGATGTTCTACCTGAACCTCCTAAGTCACTGTCTGTGGTCATTACCCCTTGTCCTGATGCTACCATTTTCTGCATAAATAAAAATTGTATGAGTAAATTTGAAGCTGTGTAGAAGAGTAGCTAGAAAAAAAAAAATCCATGGTCATCCACACAACCTATAGAACCAATATACTATTTTCAGGAAGCTCGTAGGCTGCGCTTGAGATTCCACATAATACTGAGAACTGTAGAAGTAGAGAGCTGACAATGTAGTTGCTACTATGGCACTTAGAAACTCTTAGACCTCTTGACTTTGTTATTTACATGATGTCCTTTTGCACAGGCATGCTTCTTATTTCTCAGCCCTTTATTTGGTGTCTGTTCACGGTTAATGGTGCTGGCAATTACAACGCTCCCAGCATTGTCATGAGTCACTGGCAAACTGGAAAATATGAGTGTTGTCTTCTACTACTTGAATGCAGAATAAACTGCAGTAGGAGAAGTAGTTAGTAAAGGTGAAAGAAGTTTAGTGGTTCGTTTAGTGGGCATTTGTTGGGCATTTGAAATAATAACTCTGATGAAACAAACCTTTACGAATATAAATAATAGGACTAGCTCTTAGAAAATGTGGGCATATTTTCGATCACAACACTGGGGTCATATGTGGAGTAAACTTTCACCTGGGAGTCTTGGAGTTTCATTTCCTTATAGTGAAATAAGTGATTTTGATGAATGTATATGACTTCCTAGCATTTTCTGATCTATTTTGACATACATATTTAGGTATATATATATACATATATACATATATATATGTATATATAATATACATAAAGTCTTTCTGAAGTAAGATATCAGATTTCTACAATTGCTATATTTAGTAACTAGTATCAGTAGCAAGCCATAAAGTTATTTTTGCTTAATATGATTTGTCATACTCCTGAGAATTAACTCTAATTATATTCATTATCCACATTGGATGGTGTCTTATTCAGAATAGAACATTCATCATTCAAACTACAAGAAAGTTGATCCCCTGTGATGATGAACACTGAAGAAATTTTTTTATATGGATAATTTTTTTTTAACCTTTTGTCCTGGTTTGAGGTAAAACAGAACTAATTTTCTGTTCAGTAATTTTACTTTTTCTTCTGGGCCTCTTCTAACTAACTAAGCTCTGAAATTAACAGCATATTG
>BJBW01006026.1:0-15023 GCA_004320125.1 Scolopax mira | reverse complement strand
CATAGCTTCACTGCATGAGGATGGACGTAACCATCTTGTACATGAATATATCCATTTGCAAGGTAAAGAAACTATCGCAGAGAAATGCTCTGGAATACCAATTAACATTTGTTAAACATTTTGAGAAAGCCAGATAGGAGAGTTAAAAATATTACTAAAAAAAAAAAAGAAAATACTTAATGAACCCTATAATAATGGAAAACCCCTCACCTTGATGTTAAAACAGATATTTGGCAAGAGCTGAAAGCACCAGGAAAGAGAAGGCCTACTGAGTTGAAAACTAACAGACAGGTCCAGCACTTAGCTCCACCAGGCTAGGTCAGGGTGCAATTACTTCCAAACTTGATGATTCTGGTATTACAGCAGTAAAATTAAGAACATTATGTGGTTCACAGACAAGAAATATTTAACACAAAAACCTTCCTGCCTTAAAGTAAATAATCATCTGGAGTCATAACAAAAAAAAGTGACTTCGAGGGAAGGTATGCCAGCACTTTAAAATCCTGCTTCCAACTTTCACCCATTTTTCAACAGACACTAAAAATAACAAGCAAGGCAAGTCCCTCATAGGCTCTGAAAGGCTACAGAAGGAGACATGCTGGGAAAATACTGCAACATCCACCACAAAACCTGAGGAGAAGTGAGAGTTAGTGCAAGAAATGGATTCAGAGAAATGGAAATAAAGTAGAGCGGTTTTTGCCTGCATTGAAATGCCAATGCAGGGAAGGGCTTGGGTCGTTGGTTTTTTTGTTTGGGGCTTTTTTTTTGTGGTTTTTTGTTTGTTTGTTTTTTTTTTTAATTTCAGCAATTCTAAAGTTTCTGTCTTTTCTCATTCTCTGTTAAATCCCTTCTCTAGTTTCCTGACTTCCTCACCTCCCAGTAACCCATCCGGGTGCAGCAGCCCCACCAACTTCTCCATCCACCAACGAACATGTTCCTAGGCTCTTCAGCCCTGGCCTCACAAGAAAATCCCCAAAAGCTTCTGTTGCACGCCTGGAAATGCCAGCAGCAGGGCAGCACCCCAGAGCATGTCTCTCCTCCCACCACTTCTCTGTCTCTGGCTCATACACTCTGTGCCTGACCCTGGCACCATCGTTCTCAACCCACTACCAACAGTTTCCTGTGACAGATCAAAGGATACTTATCAGTGTTTAAAAAATGGCTTTAAACCTTGCTTTGTGCACGTGTAAATATATTCCTACAACTATGGCCAAAGCTGAAGCTAAAGATAAAGCCATTTCCTAGTCCCTTCCAAAGGTATTTAAAATAAATTTTAAAAAAAAAAAAACAACAACCAAAAAAAAAAACAATCTAGAGGATGAGCACCCAGCTTGCAAAGAGCTGATCTGAGTGGGCTCAAGTCTTGCAGTTAATTGCTCCCTTCCTCCCTCAATTTCCAAAGGCAGCAAGGATGGAAGCGTGGGGAGAGCAGATAACATGTACTGGAGGGGAACACAGACAGTGAGGCTTTTAGTCTCATCGAGATAATAAACCTGCAAAATTAAAATAAGGGTTCCATGGAAGAACACCCTAGCCACTACCCCTACATCCTCCAGTCACAGGGTGGCTCTCACAGAGAGGGCACGAGGGCAGAAGGCAAGGAGCTGAAGCAACTCAGGAGTCCTCCCCAGGTGCAATCAGAAAGATGCAGCCAGAGCTGCATCCAGGGTTTTTTTTGTTTAAGTTTTTTTTGGTACCCATGCCATCAGCGTCTTCCTGCATCCCACCGCAGGGAGGTACCCAAAGATACTAGACCAGAGATGTGTCACAGATGGATCATTTTAATCACACCACCTCTCTTCTCTCCTCAATAAATGGTACAAACTCCTGTTTGGTCACAAAAGCCTTTTATTTTCCGGGTTTTTTTTGTTGTTGTTTTGGTGGGTTTTTTTAAGTTCAGTCGCCTTCAAACAACCAAAGGGATACCGATCTAAAGCAGAAAGGTAGGGAACACTGGTGAACAGTTTTGTGACTTTTGAGCACCTTGTCAGGCTTAGCCCATTTATTCTTCACATCACTTTCCACACTCATTCACCACTTACACTAATCCAGAAGCTACAAAAGAAGAAAAGATGAGGAAATGCCAATCAGCAAAAATAATCTCATTTTTAATTTCACTTTTATCCAATTTGAGGTTGGTTTTGTTTTGGGGGTTTTATTGTTGTTGGTTTGGTTTTTTGTTTGTTGGTTTGGTTTTTTTAAGGAGTTTCTGTTTAATATTTTCATCTTTTCTTTTCCCTGTTACATTTTGTTGTGGACTGTCACTCCCACACTGATTCATGTCCCTTTAAAAAGATGCACTTGGCATTTGAAACTGGAGAAGGGAAATAGAGGTGCGTGTTGGCAAGGGTTGGGAATCAATGACTGAGCAGCACTGCAGGATACATACATGTCTCTTGTGGTTGCCTCGCAAAAAGGAGCTGGGGATTCCATTTTTACATTCAGAATCACTCTGTTCTTCATAGCTTTCAAACTCACTTGAACTCCACCCATATTCCAGCGAGCTGTTTCCACCATCATCACCGTTTTCAACATCATCATAAATCATTTCTTCTGCAAGAATTAAAACAAAATAAAAAAAAGCTACAGTGAATTTTATGTGTCTTTAAACATAAAAAAAATTGCTTAGGATGCACAATAAAGAATTGCACTTTTGTACACACATTAAAAAAATGTAGATTCTATTCAACATTCAAACAGCCAAAGTGGGTTGTCTTTTTTGAAACAGAGTAGTGAAAGAGGACAGTGTTACGGGTACACACCACGATCCTTTTACAAACATGCCCTACTCAAACTACACGGTTACATCCAAATCCCACACCATGTTTTAGAAAAAATCCAAAGGAAGTTCAAACTGTAGCTGTGAACACACACCTGCACTGAGAAGCATCCTTCCATTTGCAAGCTTGTCATTTCTCTCTAGAAATACCTGCATCATTACCTCAATGAAAAATGTTAAAACATTGCAAGAGTGTTAATGAATCTATCTATTCAGTATACATGAACATAATTCTATATTACATTGCTTTCAATATAGTCTGTATTACAAAGATCTCAAACCTGGTTCAGAGTCTGAATTTTCTCTTGGCACATCATCATAAATTACTTCATCTGGGTCTAAAAGGAAAACAGAAAAAAAAAATCAACAAATTAGAAACCCCATAAAATTTGAATGGGATCAATAAGCAGTGTTTAAGGGGCATTTGGACAACAATTAATAACAGGCTTTAGCTTTTAGTCAGCCCTGAATTGGTCAGGCAGTTGGACCAGATGATCATTGTAGTTCTCTTCCAACTGACATATTCTATTGTATTCTAAAGAATTTTGGTTATATTGGCACATATGAATACAATGGAGACATGTCTCACTCTCCACAAGCATTTTGCTGGTGCATCTGATCATCATCTAAATAACGCATGAAACCAGTATCAATTATTTGTGAAATTTCACACAGTTTTATCTGCATTGTTTGTGATGACCTTTGGCAGCCTGAAAACAGAAAACCACTTCAATTGCAAACATTTCTCCCTCGTTTTTACAGCACAACAGCATGTTCAGTGCTTGTCGAGGGCTGTTCATCACCTTACTAAATGGCTGTAGAGAAGCTCTAATAGATGTTTTTAAAGAGAACCAAAAGTAAATAATGTAATTTTCATTAAATAATGTCATTTTCATTGTAGTACATTAAGAGGCAGAATAAGAATGGAAATTCTTCAGTCACTTCAAGTGACATGCAAGAGGAACCTCCAGCCCAATAGGAACAGTTGAGATCAGACAGGATTAACCTGTCCTCAAACCACACAGTCCCTGTTCTGGCTTAAAATGCAGCGCCAGCCAAGGGGAAGACACTAAGAAACAGTGGCAATTCTTTCCCTTCCACCTTCTCCAAGAACTTATTTGCAAATTACTGCATGAGAAGAACAATTTCATATATACCACAGAGAAGATTCTGAACTTGAGCAAGTTTCTACTGTAGACGTATTGATGGAGGCAAACAATTTCATTAAGACAGAGACAATTCCAGAGACTCCAAAAAGCACTCGATGGAAAAGTGTGAATGTTAATTTTATTTTAAAATCCACAATTTGATTACACTGCTGAATTTTTTAACTGGTACAAATCGGTTCTGGAACATACAGTAGTGACCATGGACATTCCTGTAAAATATAGAATTGTATATAGACACACACACTGTTGATCACAGCTTAAAATTAACCTCCTTCTACAATTGTACTTCAGTCCCCGCTGATACTTACTTTCCATCCATGCTGTGTTTGCAGGATCTGCAACCCACTTGGCCAGAGCATCATCTTCTCTCTTGGCCTGGTTATCTTCACTTGAAAAAAAGGCCATAAAATAAAAGCATTAAAAGATGCACCACAATATTTTTCAACAACTGTCAAGACAAGACAATAAATACCTTGCTGCCTTCCATTTCCTACCCTGAGACTGCTGCTTACTCAAAAAAGCTGCTTCAGTATGCAATAAGGAGATTAATAATCTATTCTATTTAACAGTCAGACAATTTTAGTCAAGAAACTGAAAACACTTCCCTTCTAATCTCAATAAGTATTTTGCTTTTGAGTTCTCCTACCAGAAACTCTCTCTTAGAAAGCAGTAAAGTGAGAGTTCCTCTTTCACTCTAAATAAGACTAAAGATTTTCTGAGAAATACTAAAGATTTGCTGCACATCAGAAGCCATTGGGCTCGATGAGGCTGTTATTCTCCTCTGGTTGGTGCTGGTGAGGCTGAACCTGCTGCAGCACGTCCAGTTTTGGATTCACAACATCCCACTTTCTATAGAGCTGTGGAGAAATTCAAGCTACCTCTAGAGACGTGTGGAGAAATTGAAGTTGGGGACTAAAGGACATGGCCTACAATGAAAGAAGTGGGAGACATTGAGCTTATTCAGTCTGAGAAAAAAGGGTACTATGGGGTGATCCAACAGTAACTATCTGAAAGAGAGGTACAGTGGTGATGGACTTGGGATTGGTTGTGGTTTTTATGTTTGGGTTTGTTTTGGGGGGTTGGGGTCTGCTTTTTTTCAGTGCCAGATGATACACAAGTGGAAATGGTCAACATCTGAAGATTTGGTTTGGACATCAGGGGAAAACCAAAAAGAATTCAACAAAGCATAGCACAGTAGGGAAGACTGCAGCACCTCCATCCTTGGAGGTTTTCAGGGCTCAGTTAGCAAAAGCCAAAGCCATGGCTGATCTAATGGCATGTTGGCAGTGGACCTGCTGAAAGCAGCAAGAAAGGCTACAAGATCTCCACCTGCCTGTTGCAGCTGACATTGCTAAGACTCCATACAAATTAAACCTAGTTCCTTCAAAAATGTCATGCACAGTCATTCAAGACCTCAATTAGTGCTGATTTTGCTGCACAACCAGAGATACAGAGTTAAGAAAATGAGAACAAACAAACAAACATGGAAGCATCACACAACAGAAATAAAATATTTATCAAATGTAAGCTTTCTTAGGAATTAAAGTTTTACAGATCACTAAAACATGATGAACTGGCAATCACCTATTTTGAAGCTCCTCTGAGTTTACAGAATTACAGTGGCACTCTTCAGTTGCTGACTGTGTACCTACTAAGTAGAAAAAAAAAAAATCACCAAAATGTTTGGAATAAAACAGTGTGGTTCAAATGGTACGTTTTAGCATAAGAAACTGATTTTACTGGTTCATTGTTAATGACTAATCTACTTCTATACAATATTTTTATCTTAAACACATCTAAAGAATTAGAAGTTTCTTCACTCTATCCATTTTTGCAAATGAAAGAATTCAGAGACACAATAATTTGGCATGAGAGCTTTTAAAAGGAAATTACAATGTCCAATGCATTTAATTCTAATCTCTCAAACATATATTCCTCTGCAGGTAGGAACAATCACACAAACACATTTGTTTTTACATGTCAATATTCCTAATGGTGGTAGACAGCAAAGGCTGCAAAACCAAAAATACCACCATACATGGAATGACAGTAGAATTGCTAAAGAATAATATGTTCAAATACAAGAAAGGGGAAAAAAAAAGGCAGGATATCGGGAGCTTTTTTCCTCCTGCTCTCTTGACATTAAGCTGTCAGTATTTGCCAATTCTGGTTACAAAATGGGGGACTGTTCCTGTTTCTGCAATAATCCATAGTTATTTCCCTTTCATATTTCCTCTTCTGTCTTAAAATTCTTTTAATAGACAAACAGAATTAATCAAACCATCAAGAAAAAAATGCCACAGCAACTCTAAATCCACAAAAATTGGAAACTAAACAAGCACACAGAAGTGCATATAGAAAAGGCAAAAAGGGACAGGAACTCTGCCAGGACCTAGATAAAGCATGATAAGCTATGAGAAGAAACCATTTAGCCTGAACACTGAACTATGACTCTAGAAATTATTTCATGACATTAAAAGGGAATTAGCATTAATCATTCTTAATGGCAAAATAAGACAGGAGTCCTCCCCCTTGCACTGTATGTTGTAATACAGTGCCAGCAAAACAAAGGTCAAGCATCACCAAGTTCCATAAGAGTTGAGAAAAAACTATGTACATGTGTTTTTCCTTATGTATCTTCACTTAGGTATCTCAATCCCAGTAGGGCAAGCACAGTCCTGTGGGAATATTTTATTTTTTTTAATAAACCGACATTTTTATTCAAAGTTCTTTTTTTTTTGTCTGAACACAAAATCTCCCAAACACGTCCAGGCTGAGTGCTACACAGCATCTACAAACCAGCACAGGTACCTGAAATTAAACAAGTGTTCCCCTTCAAATAAAGCAAGGTGCATAAATACAGTACCTTCTTCATCTACAGAAACACTGCGTATTATGACAGGACTGGAGTATGCTGGCAGTATCAAAGGTAAATTAGATGGCACAGCATAACCACAGGGGACAGGAACAGAATATCCACCAGACAGGTTTGGACTTGCACGTTCATCTTGAGGACTTGGTTCTGGTGATGAGGATGGTTCCTTGTCTATTGGTGAAATATTGATGACTGAGTAGGGGTTTACTTTGGCTGGAGTGCCTTTCGCAGCAGGTTCTGATGTTTGTAGCTTATCACTGTTTTCTAAATTATCAGCCCCTTTAGTTGAAAAATTAAACAACAACAACAAGTTTTATTTGTCATATCTGTTCAAGCTACTTAATATTGGTCTTTGAAAATATTCCAAACACCGATATACAAGTTACTTACAATCTGTGACTCATAAAATTTCCCACACAGTAGTGCTGTCCTCCCGTTTTACAGACAAGGAATGCAACAGCACCAAAACAAGCTGGGTTACAAGGATGCCTATGGAAAAACAGGGACTGGATTCTAAATCCCAAATAGGAGGATTTCTGGCAAGTAGCCAAGGTCCTCTTTTGCATGTCATAAGCATACACCTCAAAGCAGCTTTAAACTCAGAAGGTTAAAATCTGAATTCTAGATGAATTTGGATTTAATAAACACTAATACGAGAAACATTTTTAGGAATAGCCACGAGGAAAGACAGAGTTCACTGGAGGGACACTCTTCAAAAAACAGTCCTGAAAAAGCTCTGTTAAGAAAAGGGGAAAGAAAGAAAGTTTCAAAGTTCTCCTCTTTGAAAACAAACGATTTTCTGTTCCAGAGTTACCTATCTAATTGTCCTGAGCACAATGACTCCACTTACAAAAGGAAACTGGATCAAAGCCAACAAAATCAGCTGCTGTCATTTTGAGCAGAATAGAGTGATTTCCAGACAACACATCAGCACCTGGTAACACCTGCATGTGTTGTAACAAACATGTTAATGTTCAATAAAGTAAGACTTCTGTTTATGAACAAAATTCCTGCATTCATTTTTACGCAACTCGTCTTAAGATCAGCAGCCAGCGAGTTTAGCTGTGAAAACAGCTTCTCCTGAGTCATCCACGTGCCATTAGAGCTGAAAGGGCATAAAGCTTTCCTGTAGTGTGGCACTGTGGCTGAGACAGTCCATTGGTTTGGATGCCACACTTGGGTGAGAAACCTCACAGGAATTCCATGCGATGGTCAATTGCCCTGTCAAATCTCCCATAAATGTAACTAGTGGGAATATTCAAAACACGTGTATGGTATTTCCACAGAAACCTCTTTTTACAAGTACTTGAACTGCATTGTCAAGAAAAGGTATCATATAATCAGTCTGGACAATTTAGCCTCGTGGAGGCAGGGCCTGATGGGCTGACTCACCTGCAGCATTAGCCTCTTGGTGCTCCCCGTTTCCAGGACTGGGAAGAGGTGGCACAACGGCTTGTCTGTCTGCTTCTGGTATCTCATCTCCACTGTCAAAGTCAAACTGTTCTCCCTCATCCTCCTCTTCATCATTTGTACCCGTGGCTTTCGGTTCATGCTCTAGAACTGGGAAGAAAGACAGTTTTGGTTATTTGCTTTTAATAATGATTTGATGACCAGTAAGTGTTCCACATTACAAACGAGGCTCTTACACAATGAACCCTTAGGTTTTGATGTTACTGGAACAGACGCTCCTTGACGTGTAGATACCTCAGGCCGTTTTCAATAAATCCTTCACTGTAAACAATAAAATGACTTAGAAAGTAATTAAGAAATGATAATGCAAACATCCTGGTGTTTCTCATAACAAACCAAAATAGTTCCAGGAAAACTCTTAAGTATCAGATTCTTTAAACAAGAAAAGCTCACAGATTAATTTATTTGCACAGGGACTTTATAACTTCAAGTCATTTCTCCTAACTCAAACTTCTAAGACTATTCTTTCCTAACAGTGTCAAAATGCCAGTGACAGAAACTTTCTTCACACTTATTGTGAGTCCAGCAGGTCGCTTTTCCTACTCCAATCTGAGATAGTTTTAAACCCATTGCCTCATTCAACACACCAGCAGCCCTGTTACCAAACACGAGGCACACTTTGGTGGAGGTGGGGGGATTTTCAGTTCTTTGAAGAAGTCATGGCTGAAATAATTGCACTATAACATGGATAGGAAGTGAGAGCATAGATTTTTCTTTTTGTGCCTGCTTGCAAAGACCCTGCAGCACGGATTTGCACAGTCCATGGAGTTGGGGAGTGGGAAGAAGTGCTGGGCAGTTTCCCTTTGTGCTACTGTTCCTACCTGCAAGAGTCTCAAGAGCCCACAGAGATTTAAACCCTTCACTGCCTTATCTCCCACTGGTTTTGCTGTGTGCTTGCAGTGCAAGACACCTGCCTGCAGCATCCAAAGCCTCTGCTGGAGACACCACAGAGCAGCTGCAGGGAGGGATGCCCAAACCCACCGACTCCCTCTCTGCTTCCAGAAGCCATCACTGCAGCTCTCTGAAACAGAAGGGCTTCATTCCTCCCTCTCTAGACCTCTTTTAGCAGCTCTCCCACCTTCTGGAGGAGAAACTCTTACCAGAGGTCCCCTGGAGGCAGAAATGTAATTTGTAGAAATTTTTTGTCCCAGCTGACCTTCCTCCCAAGCTCTTCCTCAAACTTATGATGGATATCTAACTTTTATACAGGTGTTCATCCACATATTTAATGTGCTATAAAAGAAACCACATAGCATAAAAATAAATATTAAAATAGATAAATATGTAAGTACACCAGTATGTTATAAAAATATACATGCAGTTGATAGGGTTCTCCCTGCCCCTCTTCAGGTAACACAATGTGAAAAACAAACTCTTGCAAGGACAATCAGATCTCCTGAGTCATGATGATATTATCAGCTTTTCTACCATCCAGGGTACTTTTTGTATCTTTTATGATAAAACCCACACAAACCACAGCTCTAGACTGCTTAGATTGTCATGGTAATCAGCATTCCTGCCAAGGCTTCTGTTTCTTCAGGCAGGCTGAGCCAGCATATTTTATCACAGCCACAAATAACAAGATCTTTCATGCAGCCTCTCTGTAGGAGAAAAAATGAACTAATTGCAAAAATAGTAAGGAACAAAAAAGGGGTTATCCTGCTTTTATTGTCATGGTTTCTGGATGAGACAGCAGGACATTTAATTTAATTTTGATGGTTTTTAAAAATCCTTCTGTACAAAGCCATCCTTTGGACTAAGGCTTCTCATTTTTGCTTTTGACCATTAGTAATATTATATTTTTTCTCTGAACGGTGCAAAAAATCCTACAGAGCTCTTTCAAGTGATTCAAGACAATCACAGCATTCTTCCTGATTCAGCATCCATCTGACTGGACTGTGCTGCTTAACAGTAATGGGAAAGAAAGAAATGGGGGTGTATGGTGGCTGTTTTATTTCTGTTCTTTTCAGGTTTTTTTAGGTTTTCAGTATGCCTATGTATTCAAATCTGGAAAACCCAAACCTGCAAAATACTAAGGTGAATACTAAGGTTTTTTGTGATCACCAGTGGTTAGTCAGGCAGTCGAGGCAAATAAGCAAGCAAATGGCACCCACAAGAAGGGAACAGTCCCAAAACCACAACTTTTCATGTACGTGTGCTGCTCCCCACCACTCCTCTTGCAGTACTATATGAGTGAACCACAGCAGCAACCACTTCAAATACGTAAACCAGCTCTGCCTGCACTTTGTATGGTGGGAGGAGGAAGAAGATGAGGTTACTGGAAGGAGCTGAGCATTTCTGCAGGATGAGGCCAGCCGGGAAACTGGGACATTGCTGGAGCCAAGAGCCATCAGCCCACCTGCTCACTGGGGGTCAGTTCTGGACATGGGCAAAAGAAAAATCATGTGTGCTTGTGAAATTTCCAAACCACGCAGGGAAGTGTCACAAGAGCAGCAGGCACCTCTGAGGTTTTTTGTGGCTGTTAGCTTCCTTAGGACATATAAAGGTAATTCAGGTATCAGATGCCTGATAACTCTCTACTCCAGCTCTTTTACAGGCTCTCAAATCCAGTGCGGTGCCGTTTGTCAGAGAAAGACAAGACCTGCCACTGGCAAAAAAAAAGGTAATTTGAGACACTAAAAGCAAAAGGAATGACTCAGGAGCCAGGAGCAAAACTGTTCAACTGACGCACAATTCCCCTTCAACAGGCCTCCCCATTCCTCCTAAAAAAGGAATTATTTTATTTTGATTATTTTGATTGTAGGATGAAATCCTAACACAGGAATTTATTTTCTCAACTGAATTAAAAAAAAAAATAATATTTGAAAGTGCCACCTATTTTTTTTTTCTGCTATGGCCGTTAACACTGTCCTGTTTTGTTTACTCAAAAACATTTACTTTGCATCACAAATAAAGCAGGTACAGAACCCTATTAGTTGGGCACTACACCCTGGGAAAGGTGCCATAAATCATATCACTGATGGCACAGTGGTTTAAAATTACAAAACAGACCAGGAAAAAGAAGAAAGAAATTCCTTTCTCAGATTACAGGTCCTTCAGAAAGGGCAGGCTGCAGAGAAAACTTCAGAAATGTTTAAAACTGTATTTCAGCTTTGCACCACTTCTGCATTTGATTAAGCCTGTAGTTATAAAGATAAACCTTAACCCTTTAAATTTACTGTATCCTTCAGTATCACACTTAATAAAATTATTCTCTATTAAGCTTTTAATCTCAAGGGCATACTATTTCATTTGATGGAAAAAAGTATTTTAAAAATAAAGAGAATGTGAGGAGATTTTTCCTTCAACTGAAGAGCTGCTCAGCGCTGTAGATAAGTTTAGATTATGTCATACCAGAGAAGACATCTTGAATAACTACAGTTTTGAAAATATGTACTTTTTCAGCAGTTGTTTGTGATATGCCAAAACACAAAATGCACATGAAAGCACTTGGGAAGTGCTACAATAAATTAGGAAGACACACATCATAGTCACACTTGGCTGAACCTGACTACACAAAAAACACCACAGATCCTGCAAAATTTCATGCTCATGAAGAAAAAAAAATGCAGTTCTTTTAGCTTTTTAACTATAAATCAAACTGATCAAACAAAAACCTGCATTTCCAAGCAACTGTGCTTGCAGAGAAAAACAGCAGGGTTGAGGAAGGGATTTCCAAGGGCACCCCCCACCCCAAAAATCTCATAGAGGACAGCTACTTATTTATTTGGGTTTTTTTCTAAAGTAATCATCACAGACTGCTTACTGTTACAGAGTCTGCCTCAAATTACTTTGAATAATTTAATTAAATACTAAAAATCCAATTTGCCTTTTCACCACTACTCACATCCTTAATTTTATGTGTCAACCAGAGCAACGAGAATACAACACCTGAATAAACTTTTCCATGTTCTGCCAATCCCACTCTGCAGCATTTGCTTTGCGACAGGGAAATTCTTACATTTCTAAAATCTTCTAGTTGGAGTTAAAGCATGAAAAAGAATAAATCTGATACAACAGAAGAACTACCTTTGAGTTAAATTAAGTGTGAAAGAACAAATTTGGGATTAGGAAAAAGAATATATACTCTCATAATTGTTAGCACAACTTTTTTTTTGGTGGCATATTAGTCAGTGAAATGACTTTGTCTTAAGCTTACTTCAAAAACAAGCTAACTTGGGTTGTGTTTACAGAGACCTGCTGGGGCATAAACAAATTTTAAACAATTTTTGGTTGCTCTGCCAATTGCAAAGCATTCTTGGCACCATCTCCTTTCCCATTCATTTTCTTTAAACTATTTATAGTTCATTGTAATACAGCTAAAGAGGTACAAGTTTGAGGGTGACATTAATTTTAAAGCTAAGATTAAGCTAGTGAAGTTTCATTAATAGTTTCCTTCAACAGTTCATTTTAGAGATACAGAAGACAAAATAGCTCTGTGCTTGCTACCAAATACACTTTGAATATAGTGAAAACACACAGGAAAAGAAATAACACACCAAAACTCTGTCCTCCCTTGCAATCGTGTAAATCAGAGATGATCCTGAGGAAGTCAACTGAGTTTCTTCCACGGAAAACCACAACAAAGGAAGAAAGAAACAGAACCTCAAGCAGGAAGAGTTCAACAGGCTGGGGCACAGGAACAACAAACCTGAAAGCTCTGGATGTAAACAGGCACAGTGCCATCAACAAATATGAATCTTTTATGTTACGTTTTAAGGTTTGAAAAATATATTTAGAAAAATAAGGCTTCTGTATAATTTGGAATGTCATCCTTGCAATCAGTTGTAGTGCTTTGTTTTGTTTATTTTAAGTTAGCAGGGAAATACAGAACAAAAAGAGGAAACCTATCTACTATATTTTAAAGGCATCATGATAAAAAATTTTCCAAAGACTGCAGGACATGGCAAACATGCATTTTTTCAGAAAGGAAAGCTATTTTTCTTCTCTCCCTCTCAGAGTCAATTTTCTTTCAACACATTTTCCTTTGGGGCAGAGGGGGATGGAGAGGAATAAAGCCCAAGAGTGTAATCTCTCTTGCACATTCACTGAATGCCAAGTTTTCTTTTTTTTTTCCTCTAAACAACAAACATTTTTTGCCACTTTTTACCATATCACTACCTTACACTGACCAGTAATAAGCATACAATGCTTCAGATGGAATATATCTAATTATTATTTAATGAAAAAAAAAAAATAATACAATTGAACCTAAAGCAGACTTGCAGGAGCTGTTTGTTCTTATTTCAATGTGCACTTTTAAAATATTTATCTTTTATACTCATTTATTTTGGATTGCAACAAGACACTTGGGACTGCATAGACCCATCTTCCTTCAAACTGAACTCCCCAAATGCTTCAACTTTCTACAAATTCGTGAGTATCTTGAAATATGCAAAACTTTTCACTAAAATTACTAAAGTAGTTTATTATCTCAAAATATTTTAGGTATCATAAAATTTGATAACTTACAAAGATTACAAATCAAAGCAAACAGCCAGGCACAGCAATTTAAGTACTTATTATTTAACTTTGATACATTCCAAAGATTTCTCAGCTGAGACACCCTTGCCTTTTCAGAGTTTTATTTCTGAACTGTTAAATTTGCCCATCCCCTTATGTAAGTGTACAAAGCACTAGATAGAAATAACAAATGGAAGTGTGCAGATACTAGGAAATTAGTGAATTTTTAAAGTTATCATTTATTTTGTATAAACTAACCATTTGGGCCTAAACATACCACACTGACTGTGCTCCATGACAAACAGTCTCTTGAACCGTTTGCTTTTTATTTCAGGTGAAATTTTGTAGAAGAGGCTTGGTATTTGTCAGGAAGGTGAACCTTCTGCTAGAAAACACTACTGCCTGCAAAGTTCCCCAAGGTGTTGGCCAACAAATTGTCCAACTTGTAAACCTCTGGAAAATGACAGTTGATTCATATTCAGTGTGAACTTGCAAAAAAGTTTTAAGTCTTGGTCGCCACTGGAAAGCCTCTAGTTTCTCCCAGCTTTTTAGAACTAAGGTTGCATTCCCACAGCTGGACAGAAACAGGTATTTTTCTACCTACTCAGATCTCCCATTTGTGACCACCACTTCTTTGAGTATCAGGAGAGAAAATTGAAGTTAAATACTCCTTCTCTCTGGCACCCAGCTTACATATCTCTCTTCTGCCTTTCCCAAAGGACTCCTCTATTGTCTCCCACGCAGGAGAGAGGTGAGACGTGCACAGTGACCAGGCAGGACAGAAGGGACTCCATAAGATGAAGGCTGACTTTGAAGAGCAAAGTGCTCCTGCAAATGCTGCCCTTCATCGACACTTCCAAGTCACAGGAAGTGTTCCTCCTACAATCATGCAGGTGGAAAGTGTCTATTTTCCTGAAGGAAAGAAAAAAAGGCTAAAGCAAAACCATGTGCACCAAAACGTACTCTTTCCCATGGGAAGCAGGTCAGAGACAAGGATTTTTATTCCCCTTTCACTGGAAGTTGTGCTGAGCTGGGGAGGCAGGGAACCCAGGGCGCTGCGGTCCAGGCACGCTGCTAATTACACACAGCTCCTGCACCCATCCAAATCACAACCACAACATCAGCCTTACAAGTCTCTGTGGAAAAGAGTTACCAAAAAAAAACCCCAAAAAAGCCACCAACCAACAAAACTAAACAGTACATATTCAGGCAAAAAGTGTTTCCGGGAATGGAAACAAAAGCAAAACCATGTGAATTAACAGGCTCT
>BJBW01006025.1:136198-158167 GCA_004320125.1 Scolopax mira | reverse complement strand
CAACAGGCCCAACAATGCATCTCCTCGAGTAGGGCTGGTTATTTCTTGTCTCAAGAAGTTGTCATCTAGGCACATATTGTACAGACTGAAAGCTGAAGCAGAGTGTTCACTCTTTGGGGGAATAGGTATCTTCTGATTAAGTTTAGGGGTATAAATTTAATCTTTTTTTTTCTGTTTGCTTTGTTGGCAATTTAGCATAAGCAGTTTGCATAAGCAAATTTCAGAGGATTTTAAATTGTTCAAATTATTAGGCAGTTTAGATATCTGTTTAAACTTTTATTTTCTGCTCATCCATAATATAAAATGGCTCAGTTTTGGAGCTTTTGCAGAGAGGCTAAGCCTCCATAATTCTAGTTGAAATCTGTGGTTAGTACTACATGTTCAACACTGAAAATTGGCTCTGAAGTTACTTACACAAACCTTCACAATATGTGAATTGGAGGGAAAGTGAAAAGCTAATACTTAATTCTTTTAATATGCTTATGCAGCCCAGTGCTGGAGCCAAAGAAGATTTAAGCTAATGAAGGCATCAGCAGCAAAATAGTCAAATTAGTTCATGCCTTTGCCTCCTCCACAGTCCTGGGACTATCAGGACTTTGGAACATTGTGTTAACACAATTATATTGCCTCTAGTGCCTTAACCATCTTGTTCAGAAAAAATAACTCTTAAGCTCTTATCATTGTTTCCAGTTATCATCTCTCTTTTTGGACAAGAGGAATGTGGTGGATTTGCTGTATCTTGACTTAGTGAGGCTTTTGACACCCATGGCATCTCACTCAGAAGATAAAGATGTATATATGGGCTGGAAGAGCAGACTGTCAGAGTGGTTGAAGTTGGCTGCACCATTGGGCTCATCAGGAGTAATCAGTGCTTGCTGTCTGGTAACACAGAGTACCACAGGGGTTGACATGGGACCTCTATTGTTTAGCATGTTCATAACTACGTCAATGATGACACCAAGTGCACCTTTAGCAAACCTGCAAACCAGGGGGAATGGCTGATGTTGACTGGTGTGCTTCAGTTCAGTGAGATCTTGAGAAACTTGAGGACTGGGCCAACAGAAATGCTATGAATTCCCAGCTTCTTCATAAAGGAGAAAGGAAAGGCCCTGCATGTGTGGCAGAATAACCCCTGCACCAGTACAGGCTGGAAACAACTGGCTGAGGAGCAGACTGGCCAAGTGAAAAGAACCTACAGATCCAAATGCCAGGTTGAATATGAGCCAACAGTGGGCTGTCATTACAGATGAGACAGACTGCTTCCTCAGCTCCATTGCAAGGACCACAACCAGGTTAGCAGGGGATGTTAGTATGCTGTCTGCTTGGCACTGGCCTATCTGGAACAGTTTGGGGCCTAAAGCACATTCCCTGAAGGAAATACTGAGGTCTCTGGGATGAAGTTGAGGCCAGGCAATGATCAAATAGCAGCCTACAACTACGCAAAGGAGTATTACAAAGACTAAACAATCAAATGTTTCTTAGAAGTGGGAAATGCAGTGGTGGAATCACCATCCTTGAAATGAGTCTTGAAAACTCAACTAGAAAAAGTATGGCTGACCTGACCAAGTGCTGTCAATAGTTCTGCTTTGAGCTGCAGGTTGAACTTCCAGAGGTTCCTTCCAACCAACCTTTCTGTGAGCCTATGATGTCTCCCTAAGAATGCTCCTCTGGCAAGAAAATGAATATTATTATTCTTCCATTAGTCATGGAAGCTGTTGGGGCAGTATATTTTCCCTCTTTATTGCAAGAACACACAAGTCTGAAATGTGCCATTGCCAGGATGTGTCCATTTGCCAAAAAGAGAAGAACATGCCACAGCTTTCTGCCAAAAACAGAAAGCCGTATGATCTTGGCCAGCATAGTACATGAATGTAGAGCTGGCACATTCCTAAGGCATCCACTTTCCCTTCTTTTGTTTAGATGAAAGGCAGAGGTAGTTCAGCTCTGCCCAGAGCATGGAGAGGACACGTGTTGCTCACAATATGCACACAAGTGAGGAGACTGAGACTGATCTGGCAATCACTGGCATTCAGTGTTTTTATATACTCGTAGAACAAGGAGATTTTCATTTTACAGCCAGATTTGAGAATTTCAAATCTTGTTTGATTCTGTGGTAGGATTGGAAGTCCAGTTCTAAGAATGAAGATATGTGGCTGGGCCCTTGTTCTTGGGGAAGCATATAAGCAACAACTTGAGGCTCAGTGACTAAACTCCAGTCTGCAACTCAGGTCTTGCTTTGGGGGTGGCTTGAAGGAAGCTGAGCATCAAGCTGAAAGTGTGCCCCCGGGAAGGTCTAGGTTGGCAGGGAGGGTGAAGGGTCAGAGCTGTTCTGTTGTGCAGAAGCTGGTATGTGGAGGCATGGGAAGGAACAGCAACTCATTTGCTCTAGGACAGAGAGGATCAAGGAGGAGATGAATGGAAAGAGACCTTCAGAAATCAAATTGATTCAAGTGATTTTTTAAAAATACAGTTACTTTCCAGAGTGTTTCTGCTAGATACAGAAATTGGTGCTGTAAGAAGCAGGAACACTGCATAAAATGGGAAAATGAATAATAGTAAATCATATAATATAAAGAATAATAATATGAGCCCTCCAGAGGTGGTGGAAAACTGATGCAGTATGGATATCACAGATGTTGAGACCCTGTTTTGGCAGACCGCATGCAGTCACTTTATGTCACCTCTAGTTCAATATAACTATTGTGATTAGACAGGGAAGAAATAGGACATCTTTCTCTTCTGTATCCTCCTCACTATCATTTCTAAGAGCCCTATGCAAAAATTGTCTGAGAACGAATTCATTCTTACTGTTATAGCCACCACTCTCAAATAAGCCAGAATGTATAGTGTTACTTTTGTGGATCAGAAAAACACAGTCACCAAGAGCAGCATAGAAAAAAAACATCCACGAATGTCTCTGCCTGGAGTTGTATAATTAAAGAACTTTCTACCACCAACAGAGCTTCTGTCACCATGGAAGAAAGTTGCTTCAGTTTTCTATTTCTTTGCAAGGTTAATTGTGAGTTTTCAATACTTCAAAATTTCTTTTTAAAACATCTGATTTTGGAAAACAATACCATGCCATCTAAAATTGTTCAAACCTGATGAGGTCGATATCTAAAGGCCAACACAGATATGGAAGGCTTTTAGATATAAGTCCGTGAAATACCTTGTTCTCTGTCAATCTTATCTTCAGAAATGGAATAATGCTGTAGCCAAGTGACAGCGTGAGGGTGGAGAAATGGGGACATTTAGAAAGTAAAATTTTCTGCTAGCTTACAGAAGCAACATTAGGTCTTTGAAGGGCACAGTTACCTCTGAATAGGATGGACATGTGCTCCACTCCCTGAAGTTTGTAGCCCTTCTTCTAAAACTGTGCCCAGGGAAACTTCTCTGTTTGGTTTTTTTGTGTTTTTTTTTTTTTTCTAGAATTTGCTGGAGAAAAGGAGATATACATAATTGGGTAAGATTTTATTTTTACAATCTAAATATCTACCTCTTGCAGATCCATTTCCTTGGACCCACACACTGTAATTCATCTTCACCTCCAGCTCATTTCAGTCACTTTCAGTCCACCACCTCACTGTTCCTTCCCTCCCACTACCACCTCTGGAGTGTAACCAATTTAAGTTCAGCCTTGATAATTCACTGGACACAGCTTCAATGAAAGATCGTAAATAATAATTGGTTTATATCTGAAAAATGAAAACTGAAAAATGTATAGTTAGCAAGGAAAAAGTGTGTTTTGACAAGTACATTTCACTAGACCAATTAATGTATCTTTTAGGCATTTAAATAATTTCCCACTAAAATGTCCTTACCTTCTGTGTCAGGAAAGCTTCTTCTCTTAGCTCTCACATAACTTAACCTTGAGTCAGCTGCATCAGGAGACTTCTATGCCTCCTTGTGATAGAGAAGATGTGACCTAATCAGTGTTCAGCCTGAGGCATGAAATGATGGCTCGAGCTAGCATTCCTGTAAAGTGATGTGCCATTGTCACCATATGTGAAATGAAGTATCTCAGATCACTCCAGCAACCTCAGATAAAAACTTTTTTTTTTTTATTTTGGGCATGGCAGAACATTTCATTTCAATATAAATTATTAATAAGCCTAATGTAGACATCTTTACTAAGAATATTAAAAAAATCAGGTTCCAATTTCCTGCCATGAATAATGAAAATCTTAAGTCCTGTAGTTCCAACTTGCAATGAGAACAAATGGCAAAATGTCAAAGTATCCCACTGGATAAAAATGTTTTCTTTCTCAGCTGTGCTCTTTGGGAATTGGGTGGAATGACATGTCTCTAGACTCATTTTTTACAATATGAGACTGCTGGAGTAATTTTAAAACAGACCTTTCTATCCAAAAGTAAAATTGGCACGTAGCCCTTTGATTCAGTTAACAGATGGTGTATGGTATTTATGAGAACAGTTGTTAAATGCTTTATAGCGTGACTCACCAACTGATAGCTGCATATTAATGGAAAGTGGATGGCACTATCACATTTACAAGTGCTGCATTGCTGAGGGGAGCTGGTTGAGCTGATTTATATAAACAGTTGCCCTCAGAAGTTTGGTCTAGAGTATTTGGATTCTTTCTCAAAGTACTGGTTTTATGGGGCAAAAACCTGCTAACCTTGCTCAAAAGATGAAAATCTTTGAAACCAGAACTTAGACATTAGTTTCTGAAACAAAACAAAATAACCAAAATAAAGGAGTTCAGCAGTTAATTATGGGGTTTTTTTTTTAAATTTCTGAGCTGGGTGATACTTCTACTTACTAACTGAAACTATCTAGGGGAAATTAAAATGTACTTATGACACTGGTATCAGTATATGATATAGTAGCTGTTAATCAGACCAGCAAGAAAGCATTCTTGCCTTGTCTTGGCATGAGATATGTTGAATTTTAGATAGAAATTTGTTTTGCCCACTTTCAAAGTCTTAAAGAAATCATTCTAGAGCAGTATGATTGGATTGGATTCAATTCAGGTATTATTTAAAAATCCTTGCTATGAGGTTTTTCGATGAAGTGCGTGTCAGTTATGTCAAGAGCTAGAAAACCCACTGAAAGCATGCCACACATTTCATGAAATTACAAGGACCATAAAACAGGCCTAAACCACAAGACCATGCAAATTGCTGCAAAGACAACCAGCTATCATTTTTAAAGCATTTTTTTTCCATTGCCTTTATCTCACATTTGTTTAGGTTGCTTTTGTTTGCCTTGGAATGGTAAAACAGCCCTTAATGGAAACACTGCCGCTGAAGTGACATCAGCAGCACCACTACAGCTTGCTGTGGTTCATGTGAATAAAAATAAGCCTAATATCATTAGAATAAAATTACAGACCTTGTTCTCTTCGGCCCCTGCATTGCACAGACAGACTGGGGCCCAAAGGGAATAGCCCCTGATGGAGAGAGTCAGGCAGAAGGTGCAGAGTTTAATCTTTTTCCCAGGATCGGCAAGGAGTCGAACTCCACCAAGTATCCAAAATACTCCAGATGGAGGGCAGCCCCGAGTTGGCCTCTGATTTTTCATCGCCTATGCAGGAATTTCACTTATCTAAACTTACTGTCTAGATTTAGGGGCATCCAAGCAAAGGGGGTGGTTGGAAAACAGCAGTCTGGGGCAATACCAGAGACTCCCAACCAACCCAGGAGAATTTTAACATTCCTTTGCTTCTCCCATGAATAATCAAACCTTATTTAAACTGTCTGGGGATTTCTTTTTTTCTCCTCCAATTCCCACTAAGCCTTAGTAAGTATAGTGAGATTCCAGTGGGATCTTTAGCAGAGTAAAGTACTATTTGTGCCACAGCCAACCATGCAGCGTCTGGTGGCAAAGGTTGGAGGGATGCATGTGGTGTTCACAGGATGTTGCAAGGTGGTTCTCTTTACTCAGATGTCTGTTTGCACTTTGGCCGTGGGGATAACGTAGGGGAGATATGGAGACAGAGAGGGTGCTGTAGGTACTGATTTTCTCAGGTGACGACTGACCCAGCTTGTGTGCTCCTAAGTCACTGCCTGTGAGCACTGCTTCAGGGAGGGCTGGAGCTCCTCTTGGGCTCTGGGTTTTGGCTGCAGAGACTCTGCCTCTTTGACAACAATGCAAATTTGATTCACAGAATCACAGAATGATATGGGGTTGGAAGGGACTTCTGGAGATTATCTTCTCCAACTCCCCTGCCAAAGTAGGTCCACCTACAGCAGGTTGCACGGGACATATCCAGGTGGGTTTTGAATGTCTCCAGAGATGGAGACTCCGCAATCTCCCTGAGCAACCTGTTCCAGTGCTCTGCCACCCTCAAAATAAAGAAGTTCCTCCTCAGGTTTAGATGGAGCATCCTATGTTCAAATTTGTGCCCATTTCCTCTTGTCCTGTGAGGTACCAGGTACCACTGACGGTCTTGTCCTGAGGCTGCAACTGTACAACTGTTTGCACACACATTTGTCTGCACATTCAGGGCACTTCATGCAAGTCAATGAATTTACCCAAGATGGTGATGTGTTTGACATTTGCAGCACTGGGGTTTCATTACAACTCTATCCATCCAAACAAATGTGAAAAAAGGAAACAAGTATGAAGTTTAGAGCTGGTCAGCTCAAATATAAATTTGCCTTAAACGGGCCCTAATATGCCATCATTTTCATCCAGCTATTGCCCTTCTTTAAAGAAAAGAGAAATAAACTTGCCTCTGCTATCTTTCAAAAATAAACAAAATCTGCAAGCTCTACAGGAAAGAGCAGCAGAAGTAGAGGGGTTTGAAGAACAGATTAATGAGGAAAAAAATATATAGAGCTTGGTGAAGCAGTGTCTCACAGGCAATGTGATAAGTCTACAAATATTTGCAGGCTGTAAATACCAAGGACAGGAATTTAGTATGACACAGTCAGGCATAAGCAGGACTAAAAGGAGAGGGGGAAAAAAAATATATGTGCTGGGAGTTGAGGAAAAAGGGTAGCCAATGAGATGCAATAGACCTGGGAATTAATAGATGGCACACATATCCAGTGGGGAGCCACGCTGTGTTGTTGGTAAGTAAATAAGCTGAGAGAGAAGACAGGGCTGTTCATCTTGAACTGCTGTGGTAAGGTGACTTGTTAAATCTCAGCCATTACTGCATATGGGCTTAGTTTTCAAGAGCTGGCTTGGCTGGGTGTTTAACTCAGGCTGGCAGGCTGTTTCCCAAGCCTGATGCAAATTTGGGCATCCCCTTGGTGGCTATGACCTGTATGGACAGGAGGTGGGTTAAGGCAGGTCTCAGGTGTGCCACTGTGGATTTGCAGTGCTGCTTGTCACTGCCAGGTGGGTATGAGGCTGGATGGGGCAGAACTGTCTCTTTTGGAGGTTTTACTTCTTGTAGGATCAAAAAAAAAGAACAATGAAGCCAGATCCTTTCAAAGCTTGTGGGAAGCCAGTGAGAATGTTGGGGTAACAGAGCCACAGGCTGATGCCCTGGCCATACAGGGGAGGTTTCTGCTGAGGCTCCTCTGCATCACCCCAGTAAGGTCTCAGACTCAGCAGAAATACCCATTTTACAAGGCTCAACATTCTTTTCCTCCACCTCTCCCTCCAAAGCGCTGCTGGATGGTGCATCTTCTTCAGCAGCAAAAGGGGGTGAAGGTTTGTTCCCGCTGTGCTGCGGGGTGCAGCCCCGGGAAGAGCCAGGCAGGCTGACCCAGCTCCGAACCCCTGCCCAGCCCCGGGCGCGGGATCGGGATCGGGATCAGGATCAGGATCAGGATCAGGCAGGAAAACCTCTGGCCAGCCTTGCCTTGGCCGCTCCCAGCTCGGAAACCTCTGAACAAAATGTTCCTAAGCTGGGAACTGGAAACAAGTTTGCTCCTTGTTGCGGAGCTGAAAAAGACCTTACACACCCCAAAGACAGTCCCTCTCGCTCCTCCCCGCCCCGCCGGCGGCCGATAAAAGAAATTACTTCCACTACAGCTCTTGGCTCTTACTAACGGAGAGTTATTTCCTGCTCGGGGCGTGCTGGCCTCGGCTTCTGGAAATGGGAAATTCCACCCTGAAACCGGCGGGAACTTATTTCACTGACCGAAGCCCGTCCCGTCTCGGTGTCTTTCTGCAAGAGTTTTTCCTCTGAGAAACCGGTGGGTTCGGGGGGGTGGAAAGAGGAGTTTTCTCAAAGTTTTTAGCCAGCCATAGGAAATGCATTATAAAATGAGCCTCTAGTGAATTACTAACCTACTAAAACAGAATGTAGAAGCAAAATTAATTTAGTTTAATTCAATCAGCAAGTTATTCACAGACTAGAGCTAGCATTTTTTATTGCAGCCAGTCCACTCTAACCTGCACCCTCCCTGCCAAAGTAAGGCTATTTGATCAAATAAATTTACTACTCTGAATTAATAAAGCCAGCGCTGAGATTATGCGAGACGGGAGATGAGAAGGCCTTTAGGTCTTGTACTTTGGCTGGAAAAAGGCACAGCTTTTGCACCGGTATGTTTACTGGTTTCCCTTCCCAGCGTGTTGTGGCTTGCAGGTACGCTTCCAGGAGTGAAAACAAATCTACAGATGTGAGTTCATCCCACTCACTGTGACGGACGGACTGATTTTTGACTCGGGGCACCGCGTTACCCCTGCACTTTCCACCCCCATCGACGTTACTCGCCTTCTGCTCACCCCAGGTTCTGCAGCGGGGCTGGGTGCCCAGCGAGCTGGGAAGCCGTGGGGCTGCGTCTCTAAATGCAGTTTCCAAGCAGTTAGAATTTAAATGTCATCGGGTTAAGTGGACGCAAGGAGAAAAGGACCTCTCTGACTGACAGGCAGGAGCAAAGCTGGATGCAGGGAGCTTGCAGCAGCGGAGGGAGAGGAGGAGCAGGAGCCTGGGGGCAGCTGGTTGTGGAGCAAGGGGAGGGAGCGAGCTTTGGGGGAAAAGGGAAGGAAACCCAGGTGAGGCTGACCCGCTGGGTCCAGAGCACTGACACCCCCGCTGTGACAATGGGCTGGCGATGCCCAGGACCTTTCCAGAGGCATGTTTTTGCAGAAGGTTTGGAATAAAATTCCATAAATGGGGTTATGTTAGCAACTCGGAGAAAAAGTGAAGAAGCATTTAATACAATGAATGGCATTGTATTTTTAAGAATAAGGCCCAAAGGAGCAAGGCACAGGCTCTGGTGTCCCTAGGGTGACCAGTAGCATTGAGGCGGTCTGTGACAGGCTCTGCCTTTGCTCCCACAGCCGAGGTGGTGCTCCCCCACCAGCCCCCCACTTCTCCTCCTGGCCGGGGCACCCCCAGCCCTGCGTTTTGCTGTCACCCACGTCCATCCAGCAGCCAGGTCCCACGGAGCAAATGCTGCCCGTGACGGCTTTCCACATGTGCTCCCAGGGTCTCCCGATTGGTGTGCTCTGCAGAAGGGGCCGGGCCTTGAAGTCCGCTCCTGTGCCTGTGACAGCTGATAGTTTCATGCAAGAAAACAAAACCAGGATATCTGATGGACTGCATTATCTTTCCAGACAGCTTGGAGCTACAGCTGCAAAGTTTTGTGCTTAGACTTCAAAACTGTGAGTGGAATTTAAACATCAGTTGTAAACGCCTACCTTTTTTTTTTTTTTTTGTGTGTGCAACTTTGCATGAAGTATATATATCTGCATAATAACTTTGCATTATCAAGCAAGCTGTGGCGAAATCTCATAAGATGAAATAATTATTGCTTTGGAAAACTTCACAAAGTGTTAGCTGCATTTGTGGCTGCACTAATAAATGTGTACCGAGGAGAAGGAGGATGCTCTTTTCAGTGAATGCAATTAGTCTATCTGGAAATGGTTTCAAATTATCTGTTCCACTGGAAAATGTGTTTGAGCGTGACTAGTTGTGCTGAGGGGGACTCTCCTGGGAGTTATCAGCAAATGTCAGGCTGGTCTGTGTGTCTTTGTCACGGGAGTCACTTGATGTTTGCTTGTGTGTGGAGGGGGATCAGGTTAAAACCTGCTGTTACCATTGTGTGGCACTGCGCTCGCTGGATGAAAAATCTGTTGGTACCAGGTGTTAGCAAGCTGGCCAATTAGTGATGATTGCGGGAAATTAGTTTAAGAGAATATTGTCCACCCTGGTGCAGATTTATAGAAATAAAATTAACGGGTACATAGCACAGGAGGCTATGTAGCTGAAACATTAATATCCTGTTCTTTCTTGCATGCATTTGAATAGGAATAATGAAATGGTTTCATTTGAATAGGAATAATTAAATGGTTTCTTCTGGGAGAGCTTTAGGGGCTGGTACCCAGGTAAGGAGTCCAAACCTGATCCAGCAGTTTGTGATTCCAGGCTCATGATATTTTCACTCACCCGTGGGAACTGTCCAGGATGGTCTAAAATGACCTCTGTTGTCCTAGGATGTTATTTTATATACAATCTTGAATGAAAAGAGATATGCTGGAACTTTTCTTGATTCACTTAGATAAAGTTAGTAAAAGCTGAGATACATCCTTTTAAAAAAAAAAAGAACAGTTGTTTTGAATCCTGTCTGGATTGTTCCACAGCTCTCTCCAGCTACCCAAAACAATCCAACATCCTTCCCAATTTAACACATGTTTTCTTTAGAGAGCAAGCAACTTCAAGTTTCTGTGCCTTGGGAAGTACATTGTGTCAGTTTACGCTTTTATATTCTGTTGGGTCCAGGTGAAATCCAAAGGTGATATGGAAAGAAAAGTCAGTGGCATGGTACGGCTAAGGATGGCAGAGATCCCATCCCCGGTCCATCCACCACCACTCTTTCTCCATCTGGGCTCCTCCAGATCCCGCAGCAACACAAGCAGCATCCAGATGAGGTGTGGGCAAGCGAGTGCATTTCTGCTGAATTAGTCAGAGCACGTAACACGGGATGTGTACCAACTCTGTACAACTGGCGATGAGGCAATTCATTCCATTGCTGGGTACAAAGTAAATGTCAGTATCTCTTTAACAGATTAACTGCTAGAGTAAATCTATACCGTTTTGCTACTCTTACATTATTGGTTGCAGAGGTTCTGTTACAACACTGGGATCTCTAAAGTTAAAGTATCATCAAGCCATAGCCTGAGAGAATCTGAACTTATTGGAGGTTTATCATCAAAGCCATGATAAATTTCCCTTGCCTTCGTTCCTTTCCTCTATCTTTTGTTGCTCACTACAGCAGGGACATTTAATAATGTTTAAATCAAACAATTTTCTTTCCATTTTCTAAAATAGAGAAGGAAGGTTAAAATAAAAATATAGACTCATAAAGAAATGCTTTTCAGTGGCCTGTCCTTTAAATGCTGATGAAGTCCTTAAACTAAAGGGCCTCTATATCCTTATAATGGAAAATATTTCCTATTTATGTGACGTAGTCTGGTTCTTCTTGTTCCCTTAATTTAGCAGTCTTTTCTCTATTAGATATTGCTACCTATATAGAATGGGCCAGATTCTCATGAAGTGTGAATAAAGAATAGCTTCATTGAAGTCAATGAATGACATGACCTTGGATTCATTCCACTGTGACCAGAGTTGGAATGTGGCTCCATACATGCAGCTGGAACCCCTGCCAGGCTGGGGGAGGAGGTAGAACAAGAGCTACTGCAGCTAGCTGTGTCGCTAGCAGGAGGATGGCTGCGGTCCTGCCAGCTTCTGGTTGTGATTCCACCTCCAGCTTCTTCCAAAAGACAAGATCAAACAGCACAATTTCACTTCTATTCCATCAACTTCAGTTACGTCTCTTCAAACTATGCATGGTTTTGCAGAAAGATGCTAAGTCCAACTGCTTGCCGTTGTACCTTGTCTAACCCTTTGACAAATACCTCAAGCAATAAAGTGCATGTGTACTCTATTTTCTTTCCTCCTGCTCAAAAAGATTTTAGTTTTTCATTGATAATTTTTAGGTTTACATTGCTCATTACTGCTGATGTTGTTTTAGGAAGCTTAGCTCCTTGCTGTGAAAGTACCACTCTCTGTGATATTCGGGCACCTCCTGGAAGCTGCTTCCCCATTCCTAGAGCAAGTTCTGTTTCCGCCTCTGTTTTGTGATGATAACCACACTGTTCCCATGGCCACCTACCCAGCAAAACAACTCCCAGGTCTTTGCCGAGGAGAGCCTAATGGGATTATTTTGTACTATAGGTGGGGCTTCCTTATGACCGCTTTGATTTCCCTGTTCTGTGTGCTGGGACAGTCCGGAGCTGCTGCCCTAAAGAGCAAAGAGATTTTTGTGTGGCTATCTGCAGGCTCTGTCCTATCTTCTGAAATTCATCCCAAAGGCATAAATTGGCGGCTTTTCAGATGGGAGAGCCAGCTTATACTGCTACTGCTGGTCAGACATGGTTGGTTTATTCCTCTCTTGCTGCAGCTAAAGAACTGAAATTCTGCGATGTTTTTACCAACAGGCAATTCATCTCTGCTAGTTGGAAATGCCAAAGCTGCAAAAAGATCTTAAGGGGAGGACTCTACATAAGGTCTGGGGTGAGGCTAGTTTCCTGGTTACTCTGAATAGGAAACAAAACCAGAGTATGTTCAGATTTTAAGGAGTTCATTAGAAGTGCTACTATTCAGCATCACCGAGAAAAACCCACCGATGAGGCCAACAGGCAGGGAAGTGCCTGTTCTTCGTTGGTGCTTCACAGGTTCCTAGAATGAAGTGTGCTTGTATCTACCACTGAAGTGGGGATTAGATGAAGCTAAGGCTCCACTGAACTGCAGCTAAAATAGTTTCTGTTGAAGTACTTTTTATCATCACTCAGATATTTTTGTGCTATGTAGGTATGTTCTCAACAACAGCACTCTAAATTCCGTCTGTATGGGCACAAGGTTTACCTGTAACACGAAATATTCATATGATGTATGCAGCCTAATTACAAAACTTTTATACACATTTATAATGTCTTATCATAATTTTAAAGTTTTATAAAATCTTACCTTTTATAAATATTTATCATTCTCTTGCATCTGCTGCTGCTGACAGGAACATATCACAAGCTGGTTTTTTTGGAATAAGTAAGAAAGTAGAAAAATCTGCCTGATATTTTTATTTTTAAAATGAATATTCTGCTCCCACATATGCATTTGTGAGATGGTGATATTTGTCGTGCAGTGAGTCAATAAGGGCTTTGAAAGGGATGGAGCAGAAGAAGAGAAGCGGTGGCTTAGAAGGTACAAAAGAGGCCTGCAAATTTAAGGTTTGCCGACATAAGGGATAACACCTTGGCTGCAACACTGCTAATATCACTGGTTTTTCAGGCTGAAGAAGTATCATACTACAATCTCACAAAATCTTTGTGAAATTGGGGCCTTTGAGTCACCTGAGAGAAGCTGTCCAGAAGCGATGTGTGAAAGGAAGGGAGTTACAGGGTGAGGGAAAGCACTGAAAAAACAGGCTTGTGCTCATACGAGACAAATGCTTCTTGAAGCTGAAAATGAGAAAGCACAAAAGCTGGCAAGGGGAAAGACGAGGGTATGAGTAAGAGTCATGTACCTCTGATGTTGTTTTTTACCCTTTGTGCTATGTGTTTCATGCCTTAGGGTGAGTGAATAATATTCTGTTTTGAAGACAAATTAAGTTAACTTAATTAATACATAATACATTGTTTTGAAGACAAATTAAATTACCTTAATTAAATTGCTGGTTGTGGGTTGTCAGAAAACAAGGTGAATTCATGTGCCAAAGGTAGGTGCCTCCTTTGGGTTGATGCTGCTGAAGGGGGATGTGCAGGGCAGGAGGGAGGTGCACTCCTGAGCAACTCGGGCCACGAGCTCTCTGCCTCTGTCCAGAAAAATTAGAGGGATCCCAAATGCAGTTGCTCCCAAAACCTTTACAACCACAACTGGATTTTTTAACATTTAAACCCCAGCTGTTTCAGTGATACTGCACTTATGTTTTGAAATGATAGTACTGTGAAGATCCTATCTGTCCATCACAAAAAGCCTACCTTTTTCAACAGTTTAAGGAACAAGATATGTCCGTCCTTCTACAAATAAAGGGCTAAGAGGCTTTTCCCTAGCATATTATTGCAGTGATGCAAATGGAGAAATTAAATCTATTTTAAACAGGGGGCTTTTAAAGATGTAAGTTGTGAGCAAACCAGTGGCACTGACTCTAATATTTCAGAGTTTAGCCAAAGAAAAAAAAAGTCTGAAAATCACTGTAGATATTGTCTGTCATCATCACAAGCTGAAACTTTAAAAATTCCACTTTATATCTTTATACATTGATACATATCTTTATACATTTATATCTTTACACCTACCTTCATGTCTTCATATCTATCCTTATTAACCAGCAGAATTTAGGCCCTCCTAATTAAAACACTGATTCTTGGAAATCTATGTGGATTTAGCTTTTGTGCAAGGAAGAATTCTAGCCCTGATATTAACCAAGAAAATGCATCTCAAAAGAAAATCCAGGTAACCGAAATGGAAAATAATTAACGGCAAGCCAAACATTCATGATTTTTAAGTACTTTGTAAAGTTTTTCATGGGTGGCTGGAGCAGGGTCCGGTTTTAGGTTGAGCAGCATTGCAGATCCACTAAACCTAATGGGAACAGAAAAAACATATAATTAAGGTGCCCTCAAACACTTCCTAAACTCTTCAGGGAGCTCCCTCCTGTATAATTTCTGCCTTTGAAACATTTTGCACTGAAGCACAGCAACAGCAACCACACACAGCTCCAGCTGGGGAGGAAAGATAAGGCTACTCTGCCCCTCGTTGAGAGCAATATTGGGAAGGAGGACTGTGACTATATTGGCTGGAATTTGGCAGGGGTTAAAATTTAAAACATCATTGCAACATGCCGTGAGAGCGGTGATGCCAATATAGGATCAGGATATCAGTATCAGCATAGTCCGACGTGCCTGAACACAAGCATCAGTGTTGAGGATGCCTCTGCTGTTGGTATTTCATCATTTTAATTGCAATAATACCTAGAGGTTAAGCTCCGCTGTGCCAGCTGCATGTAGTTGGTGGGAGTACGCCTACATAGCGTCTCTGCTCTCCACAGGTTCTGGTCGACTCACAAGAAAAAGCCCACGACCTCAGCTTCAAGGTGCTTTAAGCAACTCTGCGGGGCTGCAGGGCAGAGGTAGGTTATAACCCTGCCCGCTCTGGGTGCTAAATCTGAGACCTCACCTGAACACTGCCTTTTCCAAAGGCCTTTCCACAATATCCCTCAAGGGAAGAGACAATTTTACTCTCTCTGTCAGGCGAATATCGGTGTGAATCCCTGCAGGCTGGGGAGCGACATCATGTCTGCAGCAGGTGCCCTCAACCCAGAGAGCCTTGGGCAGGCTGCTGCTGCTTCCCACGCCACTTCTGATTCTAGTAAAAAGAATCCCAGGGGATGCTCTGGCATCTTGGCTGCTCCAGCAGCTTCTTGTGCTTGGTGAAATAGCACTGTGCTGTCCCTCAGGCACTGTTGCACTCCCCTACTCCATCACCCCTCCAAGTTAGTCAGGCACCAAACTTCAACACCTTAAATTAGACTGCTAGGATCAGGAGCTGTGATGCCTCAGGTGGGCATCCAAGTCAGGCATGCTAAAACTCACCCAGAATTTCCAAGCAAGTAAGTAAAAATAACATTCCTTCTCATGCTTTTGGCTCTTGTTATCTCCATGCCAACATGGATTAAACAAACACACAGATGTTTGCAGAAAGGGATGACAAAGGGTAGGAGGTTTTCCATAGATTACTTGCACGCACAACTCACGTGTAGTCAGGAGCAGTGATTTCAATTGCTGCCAGCTTAGCTGCCTAGTAGTGAAGCAGAGAGAAACATACTTCAGGTCTTCCAGGTCCTCAGTACGCTTTCCTGTAACACTGAAGTTAGCAGTCTGAAAATGATGATATATTGACTCTTCATTGCTGCTCTTCATAGAGGTACAAAGACCTTGGGATGTATGCAGCATCCCCTTTTAAAATTTTAAAGTCAACTTCCATTTACTTTTCCCCTCAAGCCTTAAATTGCCCAAAATTCTGAGAAATATCTCCATGGAATTGAGATGCTGTTCCATATCCTTTGCAAATGTAAATTAACTAATCTTGCAGGAGTAATTGACAGAAAAGTAATTTTCCTTTATCATGACAAACAGTATTGCAGTATGAGAATAATGACTACAATTTAAGCAGCAATGAATTGTGCATTAGGGAGCTCTAGGCCTGAATATTGCTCACAATGAAATTTAAATTGCGTTTTTTCTGCATCTAGCTGTTTATAAATAACACTGCAGTTACAACCACAATATAGTCATTTTTGTCACGAATTTCTTGTTGTCACTGACAGCGAAAATAAAAGATCTAGGTATCTCATGGTCAATACAGTAAGTAGAGGTTAAAATACTCTTTATTACATTCAAACTTCACTAGAAACGGGAACAAACCAAAATCCAGGATGAAGTGTAAGTGCCTCAATAACCTAAGCAAAAATTTAGCAGCAAAATCTCTTTCAATGGCTGGTAATCCAAAAGAAAAAAAAAAAACAAAACCAAACCAAACAGAATTCAAGACATCTTTATCTCTATCATATAAATATGTGGGTTTGGTACAAATTTCTGGCTTGGACCTAACTCTCAACCTACCTGGCACCTGTGTTTGGATGCAGAAGAGCAAGTAGTTTAATATGTATCGTAGCAGCCTCCAAAGCCTGCTGGATCCTGCACACTCGTGTACTTGCACAGGGGTCGGTCCTTTGTAATGCCCTCCGTGCTTCCATCCATGGTGTGCATCAGACCCCCTCTGACCATGCAGGCATCCATCCCACCCGCACGCTGCTGAAATCCTTTACTTTGCCTGTGAGACTGGTCTTCCAGGGAATAAAGGACAACTAAGGAATAGTTCTTCTTGTGGTTTTGGTGTGACTGTTTTTACAATCGATCCACGTGATCGAGTACACCAGCAACCCTCTCTTGATCTGTGGCATGATCTTCCTGGAGGGCTGGAGCTCATGGTCTGGCAGCCATTCTTTACGGGTGATTTACCAGGGGGTATAATGCTTGGACATGAAATCTGTGAGGGCATTTGTTAACAACATCAGAGCACATTAAGCTGCCTACGCAGCTTTGGTCACAGCCACCTCCATGCTGTATTTTATAGGTGGGGTGGGCATGGGCTGTCCTTTGCCCCGTGGATGGTGGGGCTGGAACCACAAGCAGTTGAGACAGCCACATCTGCAGCAGGAGCATGCTGGTCTTCAGCCCAGGTGCCATACCCACATACCAAGAAACTCTCTGCTTCTTGGAAATGCTTTGTCTGAGAAACACAGCACTACCCAAATGGTAGGAAAGGGATGAAAAAAGAGGTTTTCTTCGTATATATTTAAAATATATTTTATTGCTCTGCAGTTGATTCATTGCCCTCTACTTTCTCAACTGATTTTACAGTAGGATTGAGCCGTCAAGAAAGGGCTTCAAAGAGGAAAGGAGTGTTGAGGCAGGGGGTGGTGTTGGTGAAGCAGGCATAGCAGATGACATCAAGAAATGCAAAGCAAAGCATATGTGGGCATTGCTATATGATGTGTGTTGGCTCAACTAAATGGAAATGAGCATCTATTACATTTTCATAAACCAGGCAAAAATAATCATAGGAAGAGATAAACTAGCTTCAGCGTAAATACAAGCTCTGCAGCATGCTCCTCTGTGATAATGTGATAATTTACTGATGTAAAGAACGTTTTTTTCTGCAGGTCTGTGAATTAGCTAACATAGCAGTGTACACAAGATAGAAAAAATTACCCTGGTTTTGTAATGGCCCTCATAGGAAATAAGTATCTAAAAGATCAGCAGAAAAAAAGGTAGGCTGAAATAGCAACAAAGAAGCAAATTAATAAATTTGTGTGTGCCGTATTCTTCTGTAATTTTTTATGTTTTGCAAACATCCCTAACAGTTTTCTGTTTCTTTGACCCTTTCTTACCACTCTGCAAGTTTAGAGGGGTACAGATACTACAATTGTCTAATGCTTATGAAGGAGCAAAGGAAAAACACAGCCCAAAGATGCAGATCTTGGGGGTGTTAACTGATGAGAAGCTCAAAATGAGCCAGCAATGTGCACTCACAGCCCAGAGAGCCAACCGCATCCTGGGCTACATCAAGAGAAGTGTGTCCAGCAGGTCTCGGGAGGTGATTCTGCCCCTCTACTCTGTGCTTGTGAGACCCCACCTGGAGTACTGCGTCCAACTTTGGAGTCCTCAACACAGAAAGGACATGGACCTGTTGGAATGGGTCCAGAGGAGGGCCATGAAGATGATCAAAGGGATGGAGCACCCCACCTATGAAGACAAGCTGAGAGAGCTGGGGTTGGTCAGCCTGGAGAAGAGAAGGCTCCAGGGGGGACTTATAGTGGCCTTTCAGTACCTAAAGGGGGCCTACAGGAGAGAGATGTGGAGGACTCTTTATCAGGGAGTGGAGCAATAGGATGAGGGGTAATGGTTTTAAACTGAAAAAGAAGAGATTTATATTAGATATCAGAAAGAAATTCTTTACTGTGAGGATGGTGAGACACTGGAACAAGTTGCTCAGAGAAGCTGTGGATGCCCCATTCCTGGAAGTGTTCAAGGCCAGGCTGGATGAGGCTTTGGATGGTCTAGTGGGAGGTGTCCCTGCCCATGGCAGGGGGGTTGGAACTCAATGATCTTTAAGGTCCCTTCCAATTCTAACCATTCTATGATTCTATGATCCCTATGCTGCCAAAAAGCCCTAATATCATGATTAATGGAAGAAATAGTTTGATGTGACAACTACTGAGAATTTACCTTGAAAAACTTTCCCATCTGAAAACATACACCTTGAAACTAGTTGTAATTGAAAGCCACTACACTAAAGCAAATTGGGAACCTTTTAATAGTGGCTAAAATATTTTCTCTTGAAATGAGACCGGCATATTAGCTTCAGTCTGAGAATAAATATTTTGAGTCAAGAATTTTTTGATAGAAATCTATAATTACCTTTGCAGTATTGCTGGTATCCATCTACTTAGTGAAGGCTCTGACTTTATTAGCTATTTAATCATCTGAAATACTCCATTAACAAATGCTCAGAGAGAACAATATCTCTGTCAGATTCTGCAGCCATTAGGTTGTGTATTTAATAACCTGTTATATTTCAGACCCTGTAGAAATTAGTTACTGAAACTTTTCATCTTTAAATCAATCCCCAGATTACAGATATGACCAAACTAAATCTTTCTTTGAAGCTAGCTTCACAGAGCTTTCATCCTGACCTAAAATTTAGATTATTTCAAAGTCTCTGCTAGCAACCTGTATTCTTCAAAAATGTTTTCAAAAGTTGTGATTTTAAGGTCATGTCCTTGCATGTGTGGCAGCTGTTGGGGCCCCTGCCCTGACCTCAGTAGAAGCAGGGATGGGGAACTCCTGGTGCTGTGCCTCTGAGTATGCTAGAGAGCTGTAGCACCCATGCGTGATCTGGCCAGCAATCATATCTGATGATGAACCTCCAAACTTCCAAGAAAATGATGTAAAGAAGGCCACAACTGTCAGTGGGGATGCAGCTCCGATGTAAATGGCAAGTATTGACTCCAAATCCCTCCCCAACTTTTTGGGTTCAACTTCAGGTTGCCTGCTGAAGGCAGCCAAAGGCAACATGACTGTGTCCCGGGGGAATGTTACTCACCATGCTCTGGCCATCACCACCTGTCCTCCAGGAGAAGCTATAGGGACAGAACTGCAAAGGGAAAGTCTCCAGAAGTTTGGCAGGGCTTAGAAAGCATGCAAAATGTTAGATGCCATGTTCCTGATTCTCCTGGTAGAGCTGCACCCATAAGTAAGTCCCACATCTTTTCTGCACAGGAGATGTCTCTGGCCAAGTCAGCCAAGGAAACCAGCCTTTGCTAACTATGTCATTTGGCTAACAGCTCAAGGGCTGAGTCAGAGTCAACAGCTGGTAAAGCCAAGATAGCCAAGAAAAGTCTTCTGAGGAGCCCAAGCCTTGTAGGCCAGTGCAGTAAAGAAAGAAAAACAATGAGACTCACAACAGGGAGGGTAAATAATGCTGGTCTTCATTTAAAATAGTAAATTATACTGCAGAGAAATTAAATAACTTAATTTTTAGTTTGTTCCTTTGCCACTGCCATTCTCTCCCTTGCATTCTTTTGCCGTGAGTTCAGCCTGTATCATCTCCCCTCTTTGTTGATCCCAGATGAAGCCAGACGAAAGGCACGGAGTACAAGGGAAAATGCTGCTTTTCACAGATTGCAAACCAAGACTGGTTAGTAGATTTCCCAAGTGTTAGGACTCCAGGGACAAGAGATTTGGCTTAAGGCTGGTCAGGGAAGGTTCTGCAGCTGCCTGGAGGTGGGAAAACAAAACGATGTTTTTATTTATACGCGGATAATGAGAGATTAGGGTGGGACTCTACAGCTGGAAAGACAAAGGGCAAATGGAGGTCAAGGCTATTGCACTGATCCAACAGATACCTCCTAGCCTTCCTCAAGAAGACAGTAATGAGAGGGAATAGTCCCTAGTCCTGCCCAGAGTGAAGACTTTCTGTTAGGAGGACTTTTCCTTGTGGTACCCCGACTGCCCTGACAGTCAGATGGCTTCACAGCCCCATCTTGATCCAAACTTGTTTGCAATGAATGTTAGGGTGAGGAGATGGCAACAAAAATTAACAGGTAGATGTGGAAATAGAGAGCAGAAAGAAGTAGAAACAGAAGTCCATATCCACTTAACTGGTGTCAGATGAGCATGAGCTGCAGAGCACCACAACAGAAGTAGTTCAAGAAGAAATTTAGAAGATGAGTTTGCTACATTAGCTATGTTAAACTTTAGACATTAACTACATTTAAAGCTTTCAAGTATATATAAAAAAATATGTTTAAAGTTTACTAGGTTAATATTACAAGTGAATGGAAGGAAAGCAAGGGAGGCAGATAACAGGCTGGAAGTTGAATCTGCTGCTGTTATCTGGACAAAGTGAGGAATAGTCAGTCTTATAAGCTGTAAAATTTGATAGAAAAGGTGAGCTCAAAGGGGGTGACCCTACAGGGACTACCACAAGGCTGTGTCTCTGAGGAGGATAGAAGAGGATGACAAGTTGATCTTCTGAAATAAAGATACAAAGAGCTTTGTTTTGTATGAATTCAAATGAGGTAGTTCAGAGGGTATCTGTATATTGCAATGAGGAGGGGATGCTGGCCTGACATTACCAGGATCTGGGCTGGTAATCTGATCATAAAGCAAGATACAAGCATAGTCAGGCCAGAGAGAGGACTCTTTTGGTGATACCTTAGGGAGAGAGGACCCTTTTGGAGGTGCTTCACAGGCTGATATCACATAAGCACTGTCACAGGAACAGTGAAATGAAGGACAAGAGCATCCACACAACATTTTAGTGGCTTAACATCTGGTGTTAAGCATGTAAGTAGCCCACTTACATCATGCCGAAGGGCAGATCAAATTATTTGAATTATTTTCTTTAGGAGTTCTTTTGTCTTCAGCTAGTGTCCAGCTTTCCTAAGTCTGGCTCCTGCACATTCTCAAAACTTCTGCTATCTCTCCAGCTTTCCAGTTGCTTGAACATTTTTTCTCTTTTTCTTCCTATAGATCTTAGTCTATGCTGGCCTTTCTGAGTGCCTAATGCATGTGTTATCATACTGACTGTGGCATATTCTCTGAATTCAAATTCTTCTTTAAAGCACTTTACTGCCAGGTAGCTTTCCAGGGAAAACTGCCTCTTGCACTGTTGTCTGTTTCATTTATCCCAAAGCACATCTTTGCCCAGGTTCAAGCACATCTGTTTCACATCTCCTTTATTTGATGTCACTTCTCAGCCCTTCACGCTCTTCTCCTTCCTGCACTGTTGTTTTAATTCTCTGTGTTCATCTGATTTATGTTACCAGCTCTACCAAAGCTATTTGGCCCAATTCTCATCCTAATTATGGAGATTTACTCCACAAAGATAGAGTAAGAGGAATTATTCTGCTATTACTGATACACCAGGATCCCTGGAGGTATTTAAGAAATGTGTAGATATGGCACTTCAGGTCATG